>JAADYG010000664.1:0-17816 GCA_023338115.1 Phytopythium boreale | reverse complement strand
CCCCCCCCCCCCCCCTCCCCCGCTCCGAGCCTAAAATGCAAATTTCGCATTTTGCGCTGTCTTTTGTGTCACCGGCCAAAACGATAAGCTCGACCCGTTATACTAGTAAACAGTATTACTGTACAGTACACGTACAAATCGGTCCAAGCGCGGGATTGCCATACTGTACGCTGTTAAGCAGCAGACCCCGCTTTCACTTGTTCTCTGTATGGATCGTTTGCTACAGGGGTCCGGAGCCGTCGCCGCATCACCTTTGCAATCCCCTGGCTGGTTTTTGTCAAAAGGCGAAGGAAAAAAAAAAAAAAGTGTCCCGAC
Organism: Phytopythium boreale; assembly: GCA_023338115.1. Lineage (NCBI taxonomy): Eukaryota > Oomycota > Peronosporomycetes > Pythiales > Pythiaceae > Phytopythium > Phytopythium boreale. The sequence continues at coordinate 17,501 of JAADYG010000664.1, read as the reverse complement.
GCACGTACACTAACAAGCGCCACTCTACACTGTACACAGTACTGTACCGTACAGGGGAACCGCTCGGTTTCCCGGTAAATCGGTCGCCTTTTCATCGTTTCGCTTTGTTATGTGAAGTCGTTCGCGTGGTTGTCTTTCACTATGTGTGTACAATACTGTACATATTGGTGAAAGACAACCATGTGAACAACCTCACAAACCAATGCAAATACACCGGCACACATTTTATTTGAAGGCCTTTACAACTTAGGCATTCTGGGTCTACAACATGGAAAATACCTACTTTATTCCTGGATTTTGGACTTTCCCAGTCAATGCAATATCTTTTTCATCCTATATTATGGCTCGGAACAACTTTTTTGGTAGGCACTCCTGCTTGTTTAGTATTGGAGTTTGTATGGAGCCTAATCCTGGCACTTCCTGACTACCTATTTCGACATTTTCTAGGTGTATAGGTACTGGTACTTAGTTTGCAATACCCCCCCCCATCACTAAAACTGTCGATCCCTCAATTGCGATCTTCTTGCAAAGTCTTCAATGTGCTGTAATTTTAGCCAATCAAGAGCCTCCAAAAACGTGAGATTCCCCATCAGAATAGTAAAAAAAACATCAAAATCTTAACACGTTATCATTTCATCGTAGTGCAGTTCGGCGCACCGGGTGAAAAATCGACAAGCGGCCGGGACGGATCGGTCATCAAGTTGCGAAAGACGTTTGGTCGCGTCGCGCGCATGGGAAGAAATGTGTCCGGCGCAGCCGCCCGCGCTGGCCATTGTGGCCAATTCACAGGAAACTGACGCGGCCGCTTGCCGGAATCATGCTAAACGATCACAAAGAAAATCCCAACGAGGGGGAGAAACGGGAGGCGAGGGAACGCGGCCGGCGCGGGGTGGACCTCAAAGAAAACGGAGAAAAGCGGAGGGGATGCGCCCTTTCACGCGTCTCGTTGCAGTGTACACCGCGTCTGTGATTTGGTCAGTCTCCGCCCTGCCTAATCCGCTGTACAGTACATTTCGATTGTTTTTATTTTTGGCTTCTCTGTGATTTTTTTACGCTTGTGTGAAGTATGGAAATCCCAGGAGGAGCGTTTCCATTTTAATGGTTTTTGTTTGTTTAAACGATTTGCTTGGAGGCCGCCTTCAATATTTTAGATATTGAAGTGCGCAATTATGATTATTTATTAGAACGTGGCCCTCCTCGAAACAGTCCCTCACAAGCGGTTCTGCACGATATCTTTTCCTGCTTTATCGAAACGCCCTACATGCCTCCCCTACCGGTAGTCGCCCTTCGTTTCCGAGTGCAGCCGGCCTTTCGCTGGTGGGAAATCCGTCAAAACGCCCAGCTAAAAGCTCGAATGATCCATAAAATACTGACCGAGCCATCCCCCCCCGTCCCCCGTCCCCTCCCTTGGTCGGGACAAATTGGACCGTTGCTTCCCCCTATCCTCCCTCCCGCCCCGCCCGAGGGAACGCCCTCCCGCGACCGGCGCACGCAATTGCGCGGCCCAAAGTGCAACAAATTCCTGAAAACTCAGGACACGAACACGAAAGCGGTGGCGGTGGGGCGACCGCGGGCCGAGCAGGATCCGAACGCGACACCCCCACTCTACCGGTAGGGGGCGAGGGACCAGCCAGCTAGTCTCACTTCCCTTCGCGACGTCGTTCACTCCATTGCGACCGCGCTAAAAGTATAGTCGCACGGTCGCCTGTCGGGAAAACACCAAGGAGAGGAGGGCGTCCTTTTGGCGCGGCCCGCGGTCCTTGAACAAGGCGAGTAGGGATAGCGTGGGACCCGGTAGGGCGGCGATCTACCGATCGACCGGTCGATCGGACGTCTCCCCGTCCACTGTGCAGGACACAGGGAAACCTACCCGAGCCTACCGCGCGTTGCTCTTTGCCTCCTTGAGCTTGGCGGCGGTGGGGCGATCGGCGCGAAGGAAGGCGCGAGCGGAGGAAGCGGCGTGCAGAGCGGGGGCGGCGGTCCGCCCCGAAGTGACGTGCGTCTCGGCCGAGGCGAGAGACGGGTAGCCGGACGGGAGGAGACACCCTCCCCATCCAACTCGGCGCGCGAGGGCTTCGGTCTACGTACACCTGGACGAGCATCGGGGCGGCCACACTCGACGATTGAGACCGAGAGCGCGACAGCCACCGTCGCGTCTGCAGGACCACAGCACCGCGCCACGGAAGAGCGGCCTGCACACGACCCGGCACGGCTCGCGACCGCTGGGGGGGCGACGGTTCCTGCTGCACGATATTGTTAGAGCTGTATCTCGTTGCTGCTGTAGTTGGAGTTTGTGTGGTGGGCTGCGTTGCGTGCGTCCTCTTCAAGTCTCCGTTGGTTTGGTGCGCTTGCTTTTGATCGGAGATTGATAGGCTGAGGAGAAGCGCGGGCTGCGTCTCTGCTGTTCATAGCGATAGTCGTCGTCACCACCCGGAACGTCGTCGAGAGTCTACAGCTTGAGCGTTGGACCATTCATCCCATCAGGCGGCGGACACGATGCTGCCGTTCGAATTCGACCGCCGGAATAATAGCGACGGGGGTCACCGCTCGTCTCCCACCAGCCGGCATGCGCGTGGATCGTCTACGCTAGCCGGACGCGAACTGTACAAGCAGCTAGTCGCCCACGCCCGCGCGCCAGGTGAAGAGGAGCCGCCCTTCGCGCGGGGTTTCCCGTCGCCGCACCGCTATGCAACAGCGACCCAGACGCCCGAGCTCCGCCTTGGTGCGACAGACAGGTCGGTGCGCGGAGTAAGCAGCGTGTCGATGAGCTACTATGACGAAGCAGGAGGGCGGACCGGTCGATCCCGCGCGGACGCACGGTCCGTGGGCAGCACGCCGAGTCCGTTGCGGTCAGGCACGCGTACGTTCACCGGAAAGCGTCGAGCGAGCGGCGAGATGGCCTCCTTCTTCTCGGCAGACGCGGACGAGCTCGATGACGGGCTCGAGTTCGACAGAAGAAGCGGCGGCAGCGACTTTGCCGCGATCGAGAGGGCCAACTACCACGCTGTGGGGTACGACGGAGTTGCCCGCGGGTGGGCCGCGCCGTACCACGCGAGACGAAGCGCGGACGAGCAATTTACGGCCCAGTTCAGCCGCCAGTACGACTTGCGGCACCACGACGATGCAATTGACGCCTTGTACAGCCATGGAGAGCAGGAAGAGAAGCGGCAGAGCACCGGACGGTACCGTTTGGGCACTGCAACGGCTTCAACAGGGTCCAGCAGCGCGCACTACCGGATCTCGGGGCTGCGCATCTCGCCGGCGTCGACGACGAGCGGCTCCAGTCGGAACGCTCCGAGAACAGGCAACGAGACGCGTCAGCACGTGATGCCAGAGATGCGGACAGCACGTGATCGATTGATGAGTGGTGCAGCGGGGATGTCTACAGGTGCAATTGCCGCCGCCGCGTCTGCCGCGCCTGCTTCTGCTTCTGCTTCTGCGTCGTCGTCGCCTGTATTACGGGACGCTTCTGCTTCAGCCCCCGCGTCTGTCTCGGTGGTGCGGCCGATCGCGAACGCGTCGCGCAACATCAAGTTCGCCATGCTGCAGCCACACTTTGAGCGGCCACTGCAGGAAGCGGCGCTCAAGTTCGGCGTGTGCACGACGCTGTTCAAGAAGATCTGCCGCAAGAACGGCATCGCCAACTGGCCGTTCCGCAAGATTTGCGGCCTGCGCAAGTCGATCGCGTCCATGGAGAAGCAGGTGCAGTACTTTGACGGCGAGCAGAAGAAGTCGTACGCCGAGCAGCTGCGCAAGCTGCAGGTCGAGCTCGAGGCCTACAAGCGCATCGGCACGGCGCCCACGCCCGAGTTCGTCCGGCTCATGGACGAGGAGGAGGCCGCCGTCGTCGCGGACGAGCCGGAAGACTCCACCGGTGACAAGTTGTTTGTCACTGACAACCAAGTCGAAGCCGGTGGCGAAGGTGTCGACGATGCAGAAGAAGGCAAGTACCGAGCTGAAAGCGACGTGGAGGACGACGACGAACTGTTGGCCAAAGCAGACAGCGAAGAGCAACAGCGGCAGCGAGCGACCGAGCGCGTGTCTCCGTTGCAGCGGCCAGAACCCTGCGGACCCGACCCTCCAGTCACCAAGCACAGCGTCAGCAGGAGCAGCAGCAGCCGAGCGGTCCACTACAGCCGACCGGACAGCGCGCGGGAGTACCAGAACGCACAACCATCGGGTTCCGGTGGTCGATACGACGGCCACTTCCACCAGGACCAGGTGCACTCGAGGCCGCCGACCTTCGTCGACCATGAGTACGTGCCTGAACACCACGCGTACCACCACCAGCGCCACCAGCACCAGCCAGAGCGCCACTTCCACCACGAGCAGCACCACCATCAGCACCACCAGCATTTTCACGACCACCAGGCTCAACACCAGCGAGCACGGCCGCATCCGCAGGGCATGTCGACGATCGGCATCCATCAGCGCGCGCTGCCGTCCATCGACGCGCTGCTCCAGCGTCAAGGCAGAGACCCCGCCATGCGTCCAGACGCGCGCGACGACAGCAGCAGCCAGTACTACGACCAGCGGGACGACTACCAGTAGCAGCAGTCACTGGCCGAGCCGGGATGGTGAGCACGGAGCCGGCCTTGAAGCGTGGTGACTGGGGCGTGGCAACGCGGGGACAAGGGTGGCAGCAGACCTGGGCGTTTGCGATTAGAAAACTAGAGATAATCAGACAGTTCCCCGGATGAAAGGGGGCGATATAAATAGAGACCGAGGGTCGCCTTGAAGCGCTTTTCGGATCGGCGTGAAGAGAGCGAGCAAGTTGTTAGTCGGGCCGATGTAGTTGGGAGGCTGTGCGGTGAAACAACAGACAAGATGGCGCCGGGGTTTAAATTTACATTTGTTTTCTATCTGTAGTCAACAAAACCGTTGTAACGCAATTCAGTGCAATTTTGACTTGCGTGTCAAAAATGGACGCAACCGATCTGCAGCCCGATCCGGCGTACACAGTACGCGCCAATTCGATTTCAGCATTTTCAACATTCAAAATGCAAAATAAGCCCACATTTTTAAATCTGCGGCAAACAGGGGACCCAACCACCACTAAGAACCTTATATCAATAGAGCGTTCACTCTCAAGATCGGCGTTTTGGCCAACATCGAATTTTGAACCAAGGCTCTTCTGATGTCCCGTGCCCCGTACAGTACTCGCGCGCGGATTAACGCGCCGTGTATGTACAGTACCACGCCAATCAATCCCGGGGCGGCCGTGTGTGCGTGTCCATCCTGTCTTCCAAGCGTGTTGCCAAGTGCCTGGTCTGTCCTGGTACTGTACGGTACAGTAGTTTGGTGACGGAGGCCGCCGCTTCAAGGTGGTGTTGGCGCGTCTCGACGCCCGATCCACCGGATAAAAATGCTCGTGGACAGCGTCGTCTCTGCAGAGACGCTGGCGGCGACATGGGAGGCGACGAACGCGCCGCAACTGCTCGCTGCGGACGTCAACGCACCCACGATCCGCATTTCAACTTGCGTCGACTGCGATTGTCGGAACGCAAAGGCAAGTGCACGTTGACGCGACAGGTGGAACGGCCAGCGACTATGTGCATGCAGTATGTTCACCCACCTCAAGTCACCGCCACTGCGGCCGGATCGCCGCGCCCACATCCTTTGTACCCGTCTCGCTATATTGTAATAGATCATGACTGTGCTCAATCTACGCCATGCTCTACAGTGCACTGTGACGCAGCTTTCACGTGCGTCCTGGCGCTGGTCATCGTCAGCAAGCCGGGATACATACATCGAGTGGCGGTTGCGTTTCGCACGTGTTGGGGGTGTCCGCCCCGCCGAATCGAGCGCGTGATGCCAGCGCGTAGGGAGCTCCATCCAATACACCGGCCGAGCGTGGCGCCGAGACAGATGCTCAGCGCGAAGCCGCGAGGTTCCACGCGCCGGCACGTGGAGTTCACGCACGCGCGGTCGTTCGTGCTTGCTTATCGCGCTTTTCTCTGCCTCTCCGCGTTGCGGTGCGGGTGGCTGGGCACGTTGGGTCCTTCCGTCCACTCCAGTGGTTGCAGATCGCCGTGGGACGTCGACAGGACGCGGCGACCTTGAGGCGAGAGGAGCCCTCGGCGTCCGAAACGTCGCGTGATCCGCCCGCGTGTGGACCGAGAAACCGATGAGCCGGCGTCACGGTTGGCATTCCCGACGACGAGCAGAAACGCGCCTCGCAGCGGCCGAGAGAAAGAGCTAAGAGAAACCGGGAGGAACGAGGGAAGAGGAGGAGACGCCGACGAGTCTGATTCACAGGCCAACCCTCCTCCCCGAAATGGAAGTGTGTGTATGTGCGACCACGACGCACGTCGAAGCTGAAGAGGAAACTGAAGCGGGAAGGAAGGACGACGGGTTCGTTGTCCGTACGCACATGCCCCATTTCCCGCATCGTCCCCTCCCTCACTCTGCCTCTGAGGGCAACAAGTCGACTGTCGAGTCACTTGGGAAGCGCAATAGACGGCGCCGCGCACACGTCGCCACCACGTGCGCAACTCGACAGGATGTGCAGCTCTCCCCTGTTATTAGAAATGGGTGGTGGCAGGCAGGAGCAACATTACTACAGTATTCGATGATAAACAGAGAACAGGCCAGCAGGTTCCGGGCGCTCACTTGTAAAGCAACTCTACCCTGCTGTAACCCTCGGGGCAAGCACACGTCAAGCGTGAAGCGCAATGCCGAACCACAGAACACTGGGTGTACAGCACAGAACACTGTAGGTACGCCCGTTGGTCCGCTCGCTCGATCTCGACGAGGTGGCGCCCTCTCGCCGCTGCTTTGCGCCCGGCACCCATTCCTCTACCCCCGCGTAAACCCTCGCCATGTTTGCTCCGTTCGCGCCGGCGCGTGATCGATGCGCAGGTTTACACGCCGCGGCTTTGCCAAGTGCAACACCCGCCGGGCGGCGGGCGAGTCCCGAGGCCGCGGCTGGCATGGTCGCGAATGCGCTGGCACGGGCGTTTGCTGACCGCTTGGAGCTGGTTGTGTGGCATCACAACGGAGACGGATGCTGGGTTGAGAAGCATCATCCTGATCACCATTACTGTAGAGACTGGGGCTGAGCGACTGAGAGACTGAGAGAAAGAGAGAGAGCGAGAGGATGCTCGCCAGCGCGATTGCTGCGCTCCAAGGCCCGTTTATCGCCCGCGGGTGCTTCAAACTTGATGATGTCCGCGTCCACCTCTCCGTGTGTCACACCCCCCCAGTGTCAAAGCCCAGCGAATGATCGGGCCATCGAATTTGACCAAAGTTGAAGCTTACTTTTGACTTTTTTACAGCGTGATTTGCCCAAATCTTGTACAAAAGCGTCAAATAATGTGGCGCATTTGGTGCTTTACAGTGGTGCAGTGAAGGCCACTGAAAGCAGACGATAGCCAAACAACACGGTGAAAAATCGGCAATGCGTCCCGCTTGAAGCGCCGTGTTGCGACGCTTTTGATGGCGCGTCAATGGCGAAAGAAGTGGAGCGATGGGTACCAGGATAAACGTGCGGCAGGAGGGCACGTACCCTCCTCCACAACTACAGTCACGCTGCAGTCATCCACCAAGGGTGTAGCCCGGTGCACGCGTCGACACCTTACTGGCCGTTCGGTTGATCCAATGTAGAAATGCGAGCCGAAGACGCTGCTTCAACCACGGCGCGCATCCGGCGCGAGTGAGACGCGATCAACGAGGTTGACAGCGGACCAAAAATCAGGCGACCACGGCTTCCATCTCTCGGAAATCGTCACGTGGCGTATGGGGCGCATCGCTTTGGTGGGTGGGGAGGTGTGGCTTTGACTCTTGACTATGGCGAGGGTAAAATATCTTGTCTCTGACACCCATGGGGTAACATCGCACGCGAGATCGGCTGTGTTTCTATGTGAATCAAGTGGACAAGCAGTTAGGATAATGCGGCGGTGTAGTCAATTGCCAGGAGGAGCGGGCAAGTGGAGTGCACACCCCACGTCCTGGCCTTCATCTCCAAGTGAATTGTTCAAAATATAACATTCTGAAACTCGACTGCTGGGTTCTAAGATCGCATTCATAGTTCAAGTTCCCTGAAAAACTTACAGGGGGCCATTTCGAAAACTGTCACAGTTCCCTTCCATGACGAGCCCAGCCTTCTCATTTGACACTTCTTTTTTTTACAATCACAAATTATTATACCAACCTCTGTCTCTTTTCCACCATAATTCCGTGCTGTTTACTGCTTTAGGCAGTGTCCGCCATCAGCCGGTCAAACAGTGGGTCCCGTCAGTGGCATGGCCGCGCTCCTCCTCCTCCTCCCCGAGCCAATGAGAAAGGAAAAATCCACCGGCGAGGCTTCCACGGCTCCTCTCTCGCTCCCTCAAGCATCAAAAGAGTGACCAGCAGCGTGCGACTGTGCCGCATAGCCGAGCCAACCGGGCTCGCGCCGGTGATCCATCCCAGCAACGTGTCAGACGCAGCGCGGTGACGCCAGTGGGCCCTCAGCAGAGACGCACCTGCTCGCGGTGGATCCACCCGACCCGCCGCTTGGTTCCATCCCTCGCCGCCGGGGCTCGAGTCTGCTCATGGGCCCCGTCCTCCCGTTCATGTCTCTCGCTTCGGCGGCTCCCTCAATGCCCCTGTTGTCAACGCCATTCGTTGAGCGGGTCGCGTTTGCAGGATACACCATGCCACTGCGTGACAGGCTCAACGTGCAACAGCTCGTCACGGAACAGCAGCATCTCATCCGAGGCTAGAGGCCTCTCGTCGACCGCAACGAGGGTCCTGCGGGGTGGAAATGGCAGGTATAATGCCTTAACCACCTCGAACGTCCTGAATTGGGTGTGTGGATGGTGAACACCAAGGGCGTTGACTTCGAGAGGGTGCGAGAGAATCTCTCTCCAACAGAGGCGCGTCTTTGTCAAAGCGCCGTGGGGCGAGAGAGACAGGCACGCTGGGCGCAAAGGGGTGGGGTGGATGGGAGGGCGGCGTGGAGGAGAGGAGCCGCGGAGAGGAAGCGCCAACTTCAAAGGGGGGATGGATGGAAGGACGGACGATGAATGATCGGTCGATCCGCGAAAGACAGGCGCTTTCGCCGCCTTGTGTGGGACAGGAGGCTGGCTGTGTGCTGTACATTGTACACGTCAACGATCGCATTGTTCACGCCCGCGTCTGCTTGACGCAAGCCAGACAGGAGCCGAGAGCGGAGAGCGAGCGAATGATCGACCCACGGGCTCTGCTTCTCCCTCGTCAGTCGAGATTTTGCAGCCTGCAGCTCACACCAAAGCGAGTCCATTCCAATCAGACCGTTCGAGCGATTGACGAACCACACCCTCTACAGTCGTGGCGAGCGTCCGGGTCTCATATATTGAGACGCCCACCAGCCCATCAGTTGCGTTTCACGACGCCCCACAGGCACAGCAGCCACTATCAGAACCACCAGCAGCACCATCAGCCCCGAGTCACACACCGACACATACAGTCCCATGATGATGGCGTCTTCCGTCCCGATGGCGACGACGAGCGACGTCTCGCCGTTCCCGCGCGGGTTCGCGTGGCGGTCGACGTCTCCGCCGGCCATGGAGCTCACGGACCACCTCCACGTCCACACTAGCCACCCGACGACGCCCTCGCCGTCTTCGTCGAGTCCGCGCGCGTCTCCCACTGCCACGCCGACGCACAAGACGACGTCGTCGTCCTCGTCCCGGCCCAACATGACGGCGTCGAGCACCATCACGCTGGCCATGCTGCGGCCGCACTTCGAGGAGCCGCTGGCGCAGGTGGCGCAGCGCTTCGGCATCTGCGTGACGCTGCTCAAGAAGATCTGCCGGCGGCACGGCATCGCGCGCTGGCCGCACCGGCAGATCTCGGGCCTGCGCAAGAGCATCGCGTCCATGGAGCACGCCATCGGGTACTTCGAGGGCGCGCGCCGCGAGTCGTACGCCGCGCAGCTCAACAAGCAGCGCGCCAAGCTCGAGCTGCTGCTGCGCGACCCCACGGCGCCCTCGCTGCTCTCGCCCTCGGCGCTGGTGGCCAGCGCGGCGGCCAGCAAGTTCCACGGCGCGGACGAGGACGAGGACGAGCGGGACAGCATGGGCTCGCCCAGCGGCGTGGCCTTCATGTACGACGGCGACCGCCGCGTCTTGCCCTCCTCGGCGTCGCCCACCGCGTACGCACCAGCGTACTACCAGAGCCCCCACTCGATGCCCGAAGCCTTCGCCCACCAGCACTCCCCGGGCCACTACGAAGCCGCAGCGCAGGCACCGACGCTGCCCCCGCTTCAGGGCGTGCTCCGCCCCGATTTCCCGCACGACCAGCAGCACTTTCAGTATCAGCAGCAGCAGCACCAGCAGTATGAGTACGAGCAAGGCTACTACCGGCATAGCGAGCGCGACGCCATGTACGCGCGCGAGTACGCCGAGCACCAGGCCGCGCGGTCCGTGCCGGACATCCCTCCGCTCCGCACGGAGCCCAAGCCGCTGCTGCCGCCCATCTCGTCGCTCGTGGTGCCCGCCAGCGGCGGCGCCCGGGCCTCGTGGTAGGGCGTGTAGAGTGTCAAAGAGATGTATGAGCGAGGGTCTCACCTATTTAACGGACGAAATGGAGCTTATTGCCTGTCATGCGGTCAATGTGACCACTTGGTGTCCTATTTCGTGGATGATTGTTTACCGTTTGGGGCCACGTACTTGTACACACTCACTCACTCCTATGCTCCCTACTACTCGGGTGCCTTGGTCTCCTGTCTGCTGTCTTCACATGCGCACGCGCGTGCTCGACAGGTCGACGTCGACGATGCGTCCGTGCTCGTCCTCGAGGCCCGAAATGGACTCGAAGTTGCGGATCGAGCTGTGCCGGTGCTCGCGGCCCTCGAGGGCCTCCACGTCCTCCTCCGCGTCGGTCGCCGCGTACACCTCGGCGTCCTCGAAGATGACGCCGTTGGTCGTGCTGCCGATCGTGTCCGTCACGGTGCTGCCGCCCGTGGCCGCGAGCGCGCTCACCATGGCGCTGTAGTTGCTGCCGCCCGTGTTCGAGTCGATGAACGACACGAACGACGCGTTGCTCGAGTCGTACGTGCGCGTCGTGGCGTAGTCGCCCTGCTGCAACTGCTGTTGCGCTTCGTTGAATGTGAACGACACGAACGACGTGTTGGCGCTCGCAATGCGCGAGCCGCTGTCGTCCACAACGCGGATGTAGCGGCGCAGGCCGGCCACGAGCCGCTCGGCGCTCGGCTTGAAGCTCATGCCGTTCGCCATGAAGTGGAACAGCTCGTTGCGCGCGAGCGAGTAGCGCTTGTCGAGCCCCGGCTCGAGGTCGTTGAGCACGACGGGGAAGATGGGCCGGCCCTTGTCCTCGGCGAACGCGAGCTGGTCCCGCACGAGCTCGCTCGCCATGGTCTTGGCCGACAGGACCACTACGAAGCACGCGCACTTGAGGATGGCGTCCTGCGCCGCGTGGATGCGGTCCTCAAAGTCCTGGCCCTCGACGCTGCGGTCGCCGTAGCACGCGAGCCCGGCCTCCGTCAGCTCTCCGTACAGCTGCTTGACGAACGGCGCGTGCTTGTCGCCGTGCGAGATGAACACGAAGGGCGCCGCGCCGTTCGCGCCCGCGCCCGCGCCGTCGACCACGTCCCACGGCTGGAAGAGCGACGAGAAGCCGTTGCCCGCGCCGATGAACGTGCTGGCGGCGCTGCCCCCGCCGTTGCCGCCCGCTGCCGTCTTGTTCTGCCGCTGGATGGCGGCGTTGCGGCGCTTCTCAATCTCGTCGCGCACGCCGTCGAGCAGCAGCCGGAACTGCGACTGGTACTTGCCGTCGTCGTACTCGTACTCGATCTGCCGCGAGTTCTCCTTGTGGACCGCCGTGATCGCCGGCTCGAACGGGATCATCTGGCGCGTGTACAGGTACACCTGCAGGTCCTCGCCGATGCGCACGCCCTCGGTCGAGACGGCCAGGATGGGCGTGCCCACCTGCTTGGCGAGCGCCAGCTCCTTGAGGCACCACTCGGACGCCGCGTAGTCCTCCGTCAGGATGCAGACCACGAGCGCCGCGTTCGTGATGCCGCGCGCGATCTCCTCGCGCCAGACCGACCCGCCGCCGATGCCGCTCGGGTCCATCAGGTCCAGCCACGTCGTCACGTTGGCGCCCTCGAGTGACTTGCGCAGCTTCTTGGCGAACTCGGCGTGCGAGTGCGTGTAGCTGATCATCACGTCGCGGTGGCCGGCCGCGCGCTTGATCTCGAACAGTAGCTTGGTCGACGTCGTGCAGTCCAGCGGCCGCAGGCCCTCCATGTTCATCTTCATGAGCGAGCCGCCGCACGCGAGGATCGCGAGCGCCGACGCCTCGTTGTCCTCGCGGACCGCCAGGTGCAGCGCCGTCTCGCCCGTGGTCGGCAGCTGGCAGTTGATGTCGGCGCCCGCGGCCGTCAGCGCGGCGAACAGGTCCCGGCTCGTGTCCAGCGCGAAGGCCGCGCACATGATGGGCGTCATGTAGTCCACGTCGGCCAGGTTGGGGTCGGCGCCGCTCTTGAGCAGCGCGCTGACCACGTCCAGCCGGTTGCGGCGCGCCGCCCAGTGCAGCGGCGAGCGCCCGCGCGCGTCCTGGAAGTTGGGGTCGGCGCCCGCCTCCAGCAGCACCTCGACCGCGTCGATCGAGCCGCTGACGGCCGCCCAGTGCAGCGGCGTGCGGCGGTGGATGCCCACGTAGCCGTGCTCGCCCAGACAGTCCAGGTCCACCTTGCGGCGAATGTACTTGCGCACGCGGAAGACGTCGTTGCGCGCGGTCGCCGAGTGGAAGGGCGTGAGCGCCACGTCGCCGCCCCAGTCCTCGAGCTCCTGAGCGACGGCGTAGTTGCCGCGCAGGTACGCGAGCTGCAGCACCGTCAGCGTGTTCATGAAGCCCGGGTCGGGCACCTCCAGCACGTCCGCGCCGTGCACGAGCAGCTCGTGGACCACGTCGGCGTGCTCGGCCAGGAACAGCGGCGGCACGCGATCCGAGCGGTACGACGACTTGGCGCGCGCGTTGACCTCCGCGCCGTGCGCCAGCAGCCACTCGACGGCCTCGAGCTGCCCCGTGGACACGGCGCAGTGCAGCGGCGTGACGAGCGTCGTGCGGAAGATGGACGCGGCCGTGTCTTCCCCGTCGACGCCGGCCGGCTTGCCCACGAAGAAGCGCGCAAAGGACCAGAAGAGGTCGCCCGTGCTGAAGCGCACGCGGCTGAACTTGTCGAGCGCGTCGACCGCAAAGCCCGCGCGCAGCAACAGCTCCATGGCCGGGATGTTGCCGTGGTACGCGGCCACGTGCATGGGGTTCTTCTTGGACTTGCCGAACAGCCGCAGGTAAATCTTGGGCGCGACGTAGCACTTGGCCGGGAACCCGCGGCGCTGGTCGAGCTGCTTGGCGCGCGCCAGGGCGAGCAGGTCCCGCATCTCGCGCGTGTCGCCGAGCTTGGCGCACTTGTAGAGCCGCTTGCGCAGCGCGGCGAGCACCGTGTCCGTCTTGTCGCTCTGCATGAGCGCGTCGATCCACGCGGCGCTCTCGCCGACCACGTGGTTGCGGATGTCGCCCGTCTGGTCGCTCTCCTGGAACGCGCCGAGCTGCATCTTGACGTGCTCGCGGAAGCGCGCAAAGGTCTGCAGCTCGACGAAGATGCCGACGAACGCGACGATGGCGACCAGCGCGAACACCTGCACGGCGTGCAGCGAGCAGCTGAAGGCGCCGCCGTTGAAGAACATGTAGAGGAAGAAGAGCACGACCACGAGCGCGAAGACCACGACCAGCACGGCCACGAGCTCGCACAGCTGGAACACGAGCGTGCGCTTGATCTTGTTGACGTTCCCGTCCGCGTCCAACGGCGGCACGCGCTGGAAGGGCTCGAACGCGCGCAGACCCGACCCGGGTAGCAGCAGCAGCAGCACCGCCGGCAGCGCATGGTAGATGAGCGCGGCATAGCCCACCATGTTCTCGCACGCCGTGGCCTGGAACGTGTACACGGCGCTGGGGTTCGTCAGCTCGAAGCCGTAGGCCGCGGCGTCCCCGCCGATGACCAGGTCGTGCGGCTTGTAGAAGTAGTAGAAGCCCAGCCCCGCGGCGAGGAGCACGCTCAGCGGCAGCCCGACGCGCAGCAGGCGCCGCGCGAAGAACGAGTTGTTGCGGAACTTGCCGCTCAGGAAGTGCGCGGGCACGGGCGGCTCGCGGCCGCGCAGACTCGTCTTCTGGTAGAACGAGCGCTTCTTGGACGACGCGGACGGCAGGTGCCGCTGGCCGGGTGGAGGCGGCCGGCGGGCCAGGGAGGACGACGCCGCCGACGCGTGGGACGCGCGCGGGAGCTGGCTCGCGTCCGGGAGCTCCGCGACTGGCGGGAACGGCGAGTCGCTCGTGACGCTGAGTCGCCCGCGGCTCGGACGCAACGCCAGATTTGCGGACGCCGCGATCGGGATCCGGTACGAGTGGCTGTTGTCGCTGCTGCTGGTGTCGTCGTCGTCGTCCCGCGGCGCGCCGTGGCCGTACGAGGACGCGGTCGACGCGGACGCGTTGCGGTTTACGGTGGTGGGGACAACCGTCGGCAGCTCCGGCTCGGACGACCGCGGGGCCAGGCGCGGGACCAGCTCCGCCTTGTCCGCGCTCGGTGTCTGCATCTCCTCGTACATGGCGGCACGGTCTCAGCTAACTAACGGGTAATAGATAAAGCAAGTAGGGCAGGCAGGTAGGGGGCGGTGGGGGACTTGGTTGTACGTGTGGGCGGGCACCTGGCTTGCCCCTTTAATTAATGGCGAGTGGTGTGGTGTGGTGCTGTGGGCTGGCTGCCCTCCCCTCCCCGAGGTAGGGCGCTCCCTTTCGCGATCGAGAGCCGAGCGAGCGAGGGTAGAGTGGGTCGCCCTACCTGGTGAGAAGGCGATCGTGTAATGCGCGCCGGTTGGGGTTTTGCATAGTAAAACGAAGAGAACGAGGTTTGGGCGGCACCCCCAACCCCGCGCCGAATGGCGTTGAATGCCGTATGGGGCGGGTAGGGCGCGGGTAGTGCGTTTCGGCGGAAAATTACGCTTTCGCGTTCGTCCGGGCGGCGGTCGTGCTTTTTGCCTTTTTCTTCTGGAATCGCCGTAATTCCGACGCAAAATTCTGGCGAGGTCGCCCAGTCCGCCCTCCGCGAGCATAGAGAACTCAAGATAAATCTGGGACAAGACGAAGACGAAGGGGCTGACGTTTGAGTCGCACAAATTGGCACTGTACGTGCTGTGGAGTATGTTGTATTTATACGTGAACTGTATGGAAAAAGACAAAGTTGAAAGGGGGCTGTGCATTAGGTGTGATGCCAAATATCAGGTGTAGCGTTGCATTGCACTCCTCCAGTAGGGACTGTACACTTTCCTGTACATTACAGTACTGTACTGTAAGACTTACACTTATTATATAATACAGATCTCGTCGCAGTTTCTGAAGCAAAATTGCGCCACGTGTCAACGAATTTCGACATTTTTTTACCGAATTACACCACCGTTCAAATCGTTATTTCACGTGGGGTGTAATAGCGATTTTGGCTAACAGCCCTACCCTCCTATCGCACGCCACCAATCAGCTGGCCCAGAAGTAGGGAACATAGCCGAGCCCCAAAGTAGTCTTTTTCCGTGGAAATCGCGATTATGCCGGGCTGTGACATGGCCTCGCTCCTCCCGATTACGATGGTCGTGCCCTCCTCCGCCCATCATTCGCGACGTGTGACTCACTTGAAAAGATCCACTCGGCCACCCTCGAGCACAAAATACTAGGGCGGTCGCAAGGCGTCCTGTCCTTCAGTACTCGCCCAACGATGCCTTCTGAAGTGTCCGACTCCGTTGCGCCCACACACACGCGTGCCGCCCGTTCCATCTCCAGTAGGGCGTTCCCTGCTTGAGTGCGACTCAAAGGTCGCACATGGTGTCCAAACCAACTCGAGTATAAGGTCTCCAGTCCTTGCGTCCGTGTTCCGGCCCGTCCAAAAATCGTGTGAATCATCTTGCCACTCGGCGTTCCCTGCGCTGGCGACAGCATGAAGTGCGAGTCGACGTAGAGCGCGAACTGCTTCGAGGAGGCCAAGCAACGGCTGTCGTACGAGAGTTTCATCACGCACTATGATACATACCATCGCGCCGTAATTCGCTTTCGCAATTCCAAAGCATTGGTTGTCTTACCAACGAATACAAGAAACGCCAAGTGTAGAGATACCTTTTCCGCCGAGCAGCGTCGACCGTAGTCGTCGTCACAACCGGCAAGCTACTTCTCGTCAGTCGAGAAGCGGGGAATACGCGTCATCGAACTCGCGCACGGGGAGCGCCCTACGGTGCTTCGCCAACACTAGCGCCACGAATGCAACCACAGCGCCCGCACCCACAAGCGACATCACCGTGAGTGAGGTCGGGGTCGCGCCCTCTTCATTGCTGCTGCCCTGCAGCACCGTCAGGACCACCTCACCCGTCGGCGCTGGCTGACACCGCTTCACGCCCTCGGTCGCACTCGACTCCGGCAGAGCCGCGCACGTCAGCGTTGTGCTGCACTCGTCGCAGCAGTCGCCTGACAAGGACTTGGCCTGCGTCGCGTCGCTCACGGTCGTGAGCACGCTGCCGCCGCACGCCTCGAACGGCCCAGAGGTTCCTGACAGGGACAGGCACTCGCCGGCCTTGCACACTTCCTCCGCGCCATAGGCCTCCACCGCCGGCTGATCGCAGTCCGTGATGGTGAACGAGTGTGGGCACGACTCGGTCTCCGTCGTCGCCGCGTCGAAGTGTGTGAAGGTAAAGTCGCACCACACCTTGACGTCCGTGTCTTCGGCCGTCTCGGGGTCTTGCACCAGGTCAAGCGCCAGCTGCTTGGAGACTTGAATGCGGCCGTTGGCTCCCGGGGTCCACGTCAGCACCATCTCGCCCTCCGTGACGGCGTCCAGCGCACCGCTCTCCGCCAGCTTCACGTAGCACTTGACGTCCGTGTACTTGCCCTGCACGGTGTTGGCGTCGTGCGTCATGCCGGACTCACTATCGTAGTCGAACTTCATCACCACGAAGTTGCTCTCGGGGTACGCACACATGTGCGACTCGACAGTGCGCGGACTGGGCGCGACCTCTGTCCACAAGGATGAGAAAGCCGCGCACGCATTGTATGTGCTGTGCGGGTGCAGCACCACCTTGAAGCTTTCCTGGAGCGCGCGGCCGCAGTACATCCACGCCTCCACGTACACGGTGGTCTCAGGCTCGGTGAAGGTCAGTGTCGCGGTGTCGTCCCACGATTGCCAGGCCTCCGTGCCGACCGTGTACCGCCAGAACACGTAGTCGCTGGGCTTGTATGAGCTAGGGACGCTCACGCTCCACGGCGACGAGTGGGCGAAGAGGTCGCCAAGCTTCAGCGTGTACGAGCAACCGCCATTGAACGACGTGCACGTGATAGAGCGAGGGAAAACGTTGATTGCTGTTGTTTTTCAATGGACTGATGTGCTGTACTAAAATAAAAGTGGAAAGGTTGTTGTTTCCGGTGAAAGTGTTGAATTGTCTGTTGGGTATGTTGAAAATGTGTTGATTATCGGGAGCTGCCTG
>JAADYG010000663.1:0-17827 GCA_023338115.1 Phytopythium boreale | reverse complement strand
TTTTTTTTTTGGGCCCCCCCCCCCCCCCCCCCCCCGTAGTAGGTCCCATAGTCGTAGCGTTAAGTGAAGTCCGAGGCTGGTAGTATCAACAACATGAAACAAGTACATGACACACCAGGCGGCAAGTGTGTCCATTTCCTCTCTCCATCGCTCTCGCTTTGTGCTCTTGGTGTCTGCGTGTTCATGTGTCAATACCAAGTGCTATACACAGGTGAAGATGTTCCCGGGAAGATCGACAGCACAGCTTGAATCGTCCAGGTCTTTTCTGGTGTCGCGATGGCGCATCCGGGCGCAGCAACGGGTCACAGGTGCACGGATTGCACATCAACGACGAAGGCCGCCGGCCAAGTGACTTGCAGCTACGCTGGTCGATGTCTGATTCGCATGCCGTGGCTCGACAGCAGTGCTCGCCGCTCGGAAAGATGTCGCCACGTCCCGATCGCATGCCACGCCCGGATCGCATAGCGGAGCGTACCGTATCCAATCGGACGCGGCGGCGCCGTGCATTGGGCCAGTGCGCTGTGGGTTGAAAAGAACGGCCCCGTTCTCCGCTCATCCCCCGCCCGGACCGGTGTGTCACCGCGACGCGGCGCTGTGAGTGGCCAGCGCCGCCAATGACCAGCGACTCGTGGACGAGTAACGCTCAGTGTATAGTATCTTGTGAATGCGAATCTCCTGCGGCGGAATGAGAAGCGAGGAGCGGCGTTCTCTCGATCCGATGCCTCTCCCGACGCTTCGGGAAGGACTCCGGTGTTGGATGTGTGTCAAAGGGCCCCTCGTCTCTCTCACTGTCGGAGACGTGTTCTTCTGGTGCGAGAAGCGGCTGCAGATGGGTCGGCGAGGAGAGGACGTGTACTGCACAGTGCAGGCAGCGGCAGGAGGAAATCCAGCCAGGCTTTGCTCCTGGCCTCGTCTGGTTCATCTCCCTCGGTCTCGACCCACGGGCGGTGACGTCGGACGGCGTCGACGAATCCGAGACGAGATCGTGGCCACGGAGCGGCTCAACGCGCCTCGTGCTAAGCGAATCGGCGGGTGCCGGAGCCCCGCGCCATTGATGTCGTGGGCGGACACAGTACAGTACACACAAGTCAAATGCTGGTCGGGGGGATGCCCAGCCGGGACGCGTTTGCGTCGACAGCGCCGCCGTCACCGCCGCTAAAATAAATGAGACTCTCGGCGGTGGGCCAGTTGGCTGGCGCGTTGAGCAACGCAGCCAGTGTGCCGCGGGCTAATGATTGCATTCGTCGTGCGGGATGATGCTCGGTGTTCCCCGCTGCAGAAGCGCCTTCTATTGATCGTCAGCGAGTACAGAGCGCAGTAAGTGAGGATAGGGAGCACCAGAGGAGACGCCTCGCCGAGTGAGAGCTCTCGGAACTATTCAGCATGCACTCCGCGTATTTGCGACCTTGGCATGCACGCCGCAAGGCATGGGCGTCGGTGTCGACGGCGGTCACTACACTGCGCGCAGGCAGAACAGTACCGTGAATATCGAAATACCGAAAAGGGAGCAAAATGGCAATGTTGCTTCAGTTTCCATGAAAATTACGAATAATACCGAAATGTTCTCGTGTAAAATACAACTGTGGGGATTCGTTACCGATCTCATTTTTACTGTAAAATGACCCCGTTACTGCAACAAAACAACGAACTATCGAAATGAAGCACCTCTCAATGCCAAAGTACACACAGTGCACTGTACCGTACTCCAGGGCTGGAGCACAACGGAAAGCACCAGAATCCCAGCCACGCAAGGTGAGTATCGTGTCGGTGGGCTGTCAATACTCGGTCAACAATCGCTCGCCAACGAACCCCCTCCGAGGCTGCCACAAAGCCACTGCATCGCAACCGGATCGTTGGTGCTGCACAGTACTGTACAATACACCTCACTGCAATCACCGTCCTTGTCACGTACAGTAAAGCTGTCGATGCGCGCGCTCATCGTCACGATGATCGTGGGCGGGCCGAGCTGCTCAGTCGGATCAGCTCGGCGGTTCAGAGGCGACACGACGCGCTCTGACGGCCCCTCAAGTCGCCGCGTCGCCGCGCGTCACGCGGGGCGCTCAGCGAGTCATACCGGTTCTGCAGCCCCTCGTTCGAAGATCCAACCAAATGTGATGCGAAATAGTGACACGCACTTAACTATTGACATTTTAGATATATGTAGTTTGAGTGTCATTCAATATTGGTATAAAGATTGATAAGTCAAATATATTCTATAACAAATTTAACACGTTATAATATTTTGCAGTTGTAAATGTACCAGCGGTTCCTTCACAAACCGCAAGTGATTTCTGGACCGTATCAGAAACGGGCCAGGTGCTGGTGCTGGAGCTGGCGGAAATGCGCAAGGTGGGAAACAGTCGCGGAACGAGCCGTGAGGATGTCCAGCGTCCTTTTGTTTGTGTGTTCTGCATACCGTACGGCGCAAAGCAAATTCGAAATTGACATGGTGGCCACACCGAGGTGACGGCGAGCAGCGAGATGAGCGCGAGGCGAAGGCAGCTGAAGAAGAGCCGCGGGCGCCCTTGCAGTCCGAGTTGGACACCAATCCTGGCCACAATGACCAGCTCGACCCACCGCGTTCGCTGGTTCTCAGTAAAAAGAACCCACATCCAAAATCATCTTGAAACGCATACTGTATGCCGGAATCTGTAGCGAACTTCACTAAGGGAAGGCTCATGTAGCGCGCCGACATCCGTTGTTTTACATGTCGGGGGCCCCGTGACGGAACGCGCCTTTGTTTACTTACTGTATAAACAAGTAAGCTTTCTCTAACGTTAAACGCAATTGGAGCGAAAAGCAAGCACCAGAAATGCGGCCAAGCGCCGGATTTGGGGATCCGACTGTTGCATCTTTCCAGGACTTCTTTATCCGCGTTATTTGCGATTCAGTTTAGTGAAATTGTCCAAAACCCGAATTGATGGGGGAGGGTAACGGATGGTTCCGTACAGTACGCGATGGGGGGCCCATCCCCTGACTGCGGATGATCCGCACGGCGTCACGGACGAGCGGACCAATGAGATCCCAGCGGTCGGGCCGCAACGGGACGGGCCTCGCTCCCCATTTGCCCGCGCCGCTCCTTCTCTTCAGGACGGCGGCGGCTTGAGCCTCTCGCCTTCGTTTTCGCCCTCCCATCTTCCTCATTGCGGACTCATGTCAGTGCGCAAAGCGTGTGAAGCGGACCGCCCACCCTCCGTCCTGGGAGTGGATCGCGTCCGAGTGGATCTCGTCCGGTCCGGTAATTTTCGGCCCTTGGGGGCCCGCAGTGGCTTCATTCTCCGTTTTAGCCGCAAGCGTGGACGTGGGGACGGCCGCCATCCATCCGCACAGATAAATCATCAAGCTCGCGTTTGACACCATGTTCCAAGAGGACGCGGGGCCCAAGTCGGCGCTGTCCTTCATCCTGAACCCGTCGGACGGTCCGCACTCGCCCTACGAGTCCGCGGACAGCGACTCGCCGACGCTGTCCCCTCGCAGCAAGGGTGGGTCGAGCCCGGACGTGGACATCGAGGACGACGACGACGACGCGGACATCGCGGAGGAGGGCGCGCGGCTGTCGGACCTGCACATCGGCGGCCGCAGCCTGCTCTCGGGCGGGGACATCATGGAGATGCGCGTGACGCAGCTGCTGTCCGCGGGCAACCACAACGGCAAGATGCGCGTGCGCAAGTCGTCCATCTGCGCGCAGGTCGACTGCGGCCGCGCGGCCGTGTCCCGGGGCCGCTGCGTGCGCCACGGGGGCGGCTCGCGCTGCACGTACCCCAACTGCACGCACGGCGCGCGGTTATATAACCGGTGCTTCCACCACGGCGGCTGCAAGCTGTGCAAGGTCGCGGGCTGCACGAGCAAGGCCAAGCGGTACGGCTACTGCTGGTCCCACGGCGGAGGTGAGTTAAATTACCGAGCAGTGTCGAAATGGGAGGGATCTGCGGACGGAGCACGCGGGCTAACGCGATTTATGACGTTTTTTAATTGTGATTTAGGTCACATTTGCGACGCACCGGGGTGCTCCAAGGTGGCGGCGCCCGGCGGCTTTTGCTGGGCGCACGGCGGCGGCAACCGCTGCAAGGTGGACGGCTGCAACCGCCGCTCGTACCAGAAGCACAACTACTTTTGCAAGCAGCATATCGGCACTGCGCCGTGAGGACGCGGTGATCGGACACGTTACGTGCTGTACTCTACATGGGACTCGTGATTTATGAACAGTCCCCTTCCGTCCGCCCGCAGGTCGGCGTTCGTCCGGGAAGACGCCACAAGGACGCGGGGCGGGAACGGATGGCCGCTTCCGCGCGCTGAATGTGCTTTAGTTTATTTCTTTTTGGGAGTGTGGTGTGAATTAATTAGTATAACGGGCAGCGCCGAGAGCGAAAGGATTCAAGAAATGAACCTTGAATTAAAAAATGTCGGAATGTATGCTATTTTTACCATAATTCCACTTCAACGTCAACGCGGTCAAGTCGAAATCGCCACACTACTGTACTATCAACTGACCTTAGGATACACAAATGCAATCAAACTCTTTCATGTTTCCACGGAGTACTGCTACTACTGCAGGCGAACGAGTTGCTTCGCTTCTAATACGATATACTAATGTCGCTCTCGCTCAATTGGTGGATCCGTACGAGAGTGCGCGGGATCGCCGCTGGTCGTCGAGCGCGGCGCCTTCCTCCATGGCCATCGCTTTATTTGTGTGGCGGTGCATCACACGCCGCGGCGTGGACAGCATGGCGGCCATCGTGGGCGTCACGGGAGCCGTGGCCATGGCCGAGCGCAGCGCCACGTCCTGCTGCATCTCCTTCTTGTCCAGCAGCAAGCGCTTGGTCTCGTCGTCGGCCACGGCGTCGGCCACGGCGTCCGCCTCGGCCTGCCGGACGGCTCGCCGCGCCATCTCGCGCCAGTCGAGCCGCGCGAGCGCGCCGGCCATGAGCAGGAACTTGGCCGTCTCGCCGCAGACGCTGCCCCACCACAGGCCGTCCAGCCCGCCGCGCAGCGCGATGCCGAACGCGTATGAGAGCGGCAGCATGAGCAGCCACGAGCCCGTGAGCGTGATGGTCACGAGCGTCGACGCGAGCGCCATGGCCTCGACGACCGCGGCCAGGATGACGTGCAGGCCCGAGACGAAGACGGCCGTGCAAAAGACCGGCAGCACGCCCTCGATCAGGCCGCCGACGACCGGGTCCGGCGTGAACAGCGCGATGAGCTGCGCGCGGAAGACGAGCACGGCGACGGCCGCGACGGCCGCGGCGAAGCCGCCGAGCACAAAGCCCACGACGAGCGTGCGCTGGGCGAGCTTGGGCGCGTTGGCGCCGAGGAAGTTGGCCACGCGCACCTGCGTGGGCAGCCCGAAGCCCCAGTAGACGCCGAAGATGAGCCCCCAGAGGTTGAAGAGCACGCTGTTGGCCGCGAGGCGCGCCGAGCCGAGCGACGCCGCGATGGCCGCCAGCACGTTGTAGACCCACTCGTCGAGCGCAAAGTTGAGCGTCATGCCGGCGGCGAGCGACACGAACGCGCGCACGCGGTCGGGCTGCAGGCAGTCGCGCAGGTCGATCCGCGGCGCGTTCGGCCACGTGCTCACGTGGTGCTGCTTGTACCAGAAGGCGTAGGCGACGAGCGCGACGGGCTGGAACGTGCACGAGATGGACTGCGCGATGGGCGAGCCGATGAAGCCGAGCGCGGGCAGCGCCAGCGGCGCGTACCCGTAGATGCACAGGTAGTTGGCGAGCAGGCAGACGACGACCGTGGCCATGCTGATGACCGTCGCGGGCGCCACGATTTCCTGCGCCTGCAGGTACTGCCGCAGCGCGCAGTAGACGCCCTGCGGGAGCACGCTGGGCGCGAGCAGCTTGGCGTACGTGGCCGCGAGCGCCAGCACGCGCGCGTCGTCCGTCACGGCGCTCAGGATGCGGTCCACGTAGAAGAAGGAGACGATCACGGGCACCGACAGCGCCGTGAGGAAGAGCAGCGCGAGCTGCAGCCAGACGCCCACGAGCGGCAGGTTGCGCGCGCCGAAGGCCTGGCCGCACAGCGTGCAGATGGACGTGGCGGACCCGAGGATGAGCATCTGCACGCCGTTGGTCCAGATGCCGGCCAGCGCGCCGGCCGCGAGCTCGTCCGAGCCCAGGTGGCCCAGGAACGCCGTGCTGATGGTCGACAGCGAGATGCGGCAGAAGGTCGCCACGCTCACCTGCCAGCCCATGGACCAGATCGCGCACGCCTCCTCCGCGTACGTGGGCGCCACCAGCGCGTCAGTCTCGCGCGGCGGCTTGGCTGAGGCGGCGGACGGCGACGGCGCGAGCAGCGCGGCCGCCTCGGCGTCGTGGTTGATCGATGCGTCGCTCTTTTCCGTCATGCTCGACTGGTAGTAACCAAGTGTGAAGGGACCTCGATGGCGATTAGGAGACGCCCAGAGAGATGACGGGACGCTGTACTGTACACCGTGGACAGGTATGCGTGATGGCAGTGAACGCGAAGGCGCTTTGGGTGGCTAAAGACGCGTGGGCATGCGGCTGCAGCACCGGTTATATGCGGCACCAGTCGTCAGCGCCGCGCATCTCTTATGTCGACGGGTCGCGCAGCTTCCCACGGCGAGGTCCGCCGGTTTTCGGTGGAATATATTACGGAAAAGCGTGTTTTCATTTGGTAATTGTAGCTAATAGATAACATGAGCCCTACATATATTAGTAATTCATAAAATATGTTTGTCTTTATCCGAAGTTCGTACAATCTACAGTACAGTGGATCTCAAAAGTGATTACGGCACAGTACTGCCCACGACGGTACAAATTCATCGAAAAAAAACATTTTTTTTCTAAATTTCCCATTTCAACATGAAAAAAAATGGAAACAAAAAAAATCTTGAACGACCTTTCGGATCGCCTCCACAGTAATAGCTGGGGGAAAGGAAGGAAGGAAGGAAGGACGGAAGGACGGAAGGCGGCGGAAGAAGAAGAGGCGCCGGACGCACGGGAAGGCAACCATTCGCGCTTTTGTGCCTTCTCGGAGCGAGTTCGGCCGCGTCAGTGAGGTGCCTTGTCTTTGGCGTCCCCCGGCCGAAGTGGAGCGGCCATGAGCTCGTACGTGACGCGGCGGCTGCTGCGCTCGACGCTCCCAGAGACTGCAGAGGTGGCGGAGGTGGAGCCGGCGCGCCGGCCCAATCTGCGCACGAGGCGCGACGACAAGCACAAGGCTGCGCGCCGTGTTAAGGCGAAGGAAGAGGGGGAGCACGACGAGAACGAGCGGGCGGGCGGCAACGAGGACGGCGAGCTGGAGGCGGCGCCCCAGAGCGAGGGACGTGAGGAGGATACCCCAACAGACGCAGATGCGGTGGACGTGAGCGCGCTGCACGGGTTCGAGCTGCTCATCGACATCAACTACGCCAAGGATCTGTGGGCCGAGGCGCGCGTGCTGGACCTGGACGTGGGCAAGCAGGAGGTGTTCGTGCACTACATGGGCTGGAACGCGCGCTACGATGCGTGGGTCGCGCCCAAGCTGATCGCCGCGCACGGGAGCCGCACAAGTATGTTTTTCTTGTTGTTGCATCAAGCGATAGTGTGTATTGCACTTTGAGTTACGATTGACTGACGCCCTCGGTCTGTGTTGCTTCGGTCTGTTGCTGTCGTTGCAGAGGCCGCGACCAAAAAGAACACGAGTTGGGACGGGATTCGGTCGCTGTTCGAGCCAGCCGAGGGATCAACCGAGGGGACAACACCAAGGAAGAAGGAGATCGCGAGTAAACAGCGCTCGCTGCGACGTAGCGCGACGCCCAAGTCCAAGTCGGACAAGCGCAAGCGGAGAGGGAGTGCCTGTAGCGCTGCCAGTGGTGGCAGCAGGTCGGGATCTACTCCGACGTCGCCGCAACCAGCTACCACGAACAAGCTTCCAGTTGAGAGCTCTACCGTCAAAGACGAAGGCGGCGCTGTTGTCGACGTGGCGCCGAGGGTAACTCGGGCTCGGGCCAGCAAAGCGAGCGGAAGATCAAACGAACGAGACGTGGAGATGCCGAGTGCGCGAGACCGTGCTTCTCCATCGAACACCCGCGTTGTCATGAAGGAAGAGAGCAACGGCGGTGCTGTTTGCAACGAAGAAGAGATGCCGCTTGCTGTTGCTACCCCGGCTGGAGACATCGCGAATGGCGGGACTGGCCGCTCATTACGGCGCCAGGCAGGTGGGAAGCGCCGAGGCCGCGGCCGCAAGGGACAAGTGGACGAGTCATCGGAGTCCGAGTACTCTGACCACGAGGACAGTGACATGGAAGAGGAAGGCGATGCCAGCGACGAAGAAGAGGTGTGGCGGCTCCGGAAGCGCCGAAAGCAGAAGGAGCAAGGCCTCTCGAACGATGATGATGAAGAAGAAGCCAGTGAAGGTGCAGCGAAGGGTAAACGCCCAGCGACTCGACGCTCTGAACGGCGGACAGTCAACACCAAGACCCACCCGCTGCCGCAGTCCGCTCCTCGAGCAGCTATATCGTTGACTGGAGGTGGAGGAGCCACGCGCGAGCGTCTGGCTGCGATCTTTCGGCAACGAGTGTATCAGCAGCAGCTGATGCAAGTGACTCGGGCCGAGATGCAAGCTCAACAGCCACCTTCAGGTACTGCGGCGGCGCCAATGGCACCAACTCCAGCTGCGTCGACAGCAGAGCGCACTCGTCCTCGACGAGGGGCCAATCGAAATGGGAGCAAAGCGAATGCAGCAGCGCCAATGGCCGCGCCAGTTGCGGGTCCAGATCCTCAGCTGGCAGCATACTACCACTACCACAACATGATGATGGCGCAAGCGTACATGACGGCAGACCCGAAGGAGATCCAGGAGCGATTGCGCGCGATTGAGCAGCAACGCGCCCTCCAGGTGCAGGCGTACTACCGGCAGCTGGAGGCGACTCGCGCGCAGAATGTGCAATCCATCGAGGACGCGCAGGAGTTTATGGCCAAGAGCGCGAGCGCGTGGCAGCAGCAGTCGCTCGCCATCCAGTCGGGAAGCAAGGAATCCGCGAGCGCAGACTCGGCCTCCTTGAAGAACTGGAACGACATGGCCAAGTCGCTGGAGAACGGGAAGGCTACAGCGACTGGGGACGACAGCCCTCGCGACGCGTCGGCGCAGGAACTCGTCGATGCAAAAGGAGTGGTCAAGACAGACGAGAAGAAGGCAGACGCGAGTGCCAGTCAGAGTGATGCAGCATTGAAGCACGAGCCGAAGGCGCAGTCCGGCGAGCCCGACGCTCCTCGAGGTGACATTTTGTACGAGTTTGTGCTGTGAGGAGGGCAAACACCAGGCTCATGTGGCGCTGGTAGGTCCACTGATACTCAGATGTGCATCTCTCTCGCTGTCTGTGTTTATATCAAAGGGAACAAAGGCGTTTTTTTGCCCATGACTTGCTTGCCAGTTGGTCCTTAACCATGTTGAAGTGCTCTCTGGTCCGCCACCCGGAGCCATAATCAGATGAGAGGACCAATTTGGTGCGGCCCAGACCGCAACGATCACAAATGGTCTGTGACGGATTTGGTCCATCCCGTCGCTGAAAAGCGCGGGAAACCAGGGAAATAAGAGCACGCTCTTGTATTATAGTACATCTCGGTACACACCTGCCGACCGCACTTTCTGAGGCGTTTCACTTGGGTTTTGTATGCCTGCAGCGAGAATGACGGTCCGTCCTCGATATAAAGTGCGCGAAAGCGAAAGGGAAACACCCCAAGCTTCCAGTAGTGGTCGACCTGTAGCGCTAACGGGGAAAGGCAGCGAGCAGGAAAGATAGCACAGGGTCATGGGGGACTCGTCGCCCGAGATCGTGGAGCTGGAGAGTCCTCCACGCGGCCCGCGGCGGTCGCGGGGGCGACAGGACGTCGAGAGCGACGAGGGCGAGGCCGAGTGGACGCCAGGCGCGGACGAGGACGAGGAAGACGACGACAACGACGGTGAGGACACTTCGAGTGGCGAGGAAGAGGACGAGACGGACGACAGCGACGTGCTGGTGGACTTGGACGGCGAAGGCGGCGACACGGACGACTTTGTGGTGGTGGACGGCGACGATGGGGCAGAGCGGCCCGCGAAGCGGAAGCGCAAGAGCCAGCGTGGCGCGACGCCGAGGACCAAGCGCGCGCGCGACCACCGCCGCAAGAAGAAGCTCGCGGAGTTCATCGGCGACGACGAGCTGGACGAGTCGACCAAGAGGGCGCGGGACGCCGAGCGCGCGCGCGCGAGCCGCCTGAACCTGAGTCTGAACGAGGACCAACTCGCGGACGAGGGGGAGGCACTACGCATCTGCCTGAACGTCGACACGGACGGCAACATCCCCACGGGCGAGGAGGGTACGGCGGAGGCGCCCGTGTTCACGCATCATGAGATTGCCGGCCGGCTCAAGAAGCACCAGATCATCGGTGCGAGGTTCATGTGGAGCCACATTGCGGCCGAGCCGGACGGATTCGGCTGCGTATTGGCGGACTTTATGGGTCTGGGCAAGACTCTCCAGGTGATCACCGTCGTACAGGCGTTCCTGACCGCCAAGAAGCTCGATGAGGACGGGTATCTGGTGCCGCGCCACAAGCACGTGCTGATCCTGGCGCCGACCATTTGTGTGCGCAACTGGGAGGCCGAGGTCGTCAAGTGGATCGGCAAGAAGGACGCGCGCAAGCTCGGACTGCAGACGCTCGAGTCGAGTCGCGAGAAGAAAATGACCGACCGCGTGCACGTCGTGAAGCAGTGGCACCGCCGCGGCGGCATTCTCATCATGGGCTACGAGCTCTACCGCTTGCTCGTACTTCAGTCGAGTGGGGACGAGAAGATCGCGGTGGGCAACGCCAAGCATTCGCATCTGATCAAGCAAGTGTACCCACTACTGAGCAACCCCGGCCCAGACTTGATCGTGCTGGATGAAGGTCACCGCGTGCGCGACCACAAGTCGAAGCTCGTGAAGGCGCTGTCGCACGTCAAGACGGCACGGCGTATCATCCTGACGGGCTACCCGCTGCAGAACCACTTGGAGGAGTACTGGACGATGGTCAACTTTGCGCGCCCGGACTACCTCGGCTCGCTCGAGGAGTTCAAGAACCGGTTCGTGGATCCAATTGAGAACGCGCAGTGCGTTGACAGCTGTGAGGCAGACTTGCGCTTGGCCCGGCAGCGTGCGTACGTCCTAACACGCGAACTCAAGCCGCTCGTGCTGCGTCGTGACCAGCAGTATCTGTTCAAGCAGCTGCCGCCAAAAAAGGAGTGGGTACTGCTGTGCAAGCTGACGGACGCGCAAGCGAAGCTGTATCGCCAGTTCCTTGAGCAAGGTGTGCCCAAGCGTATTGCCGAGGTCCCCGGCGAGGGTGTCAGGACAGTCGTTGATGTGCTTGGTGGCTTCCACGTTGCGCTCTCCATCTCGAACCACCCGGACGTGCTCATGGAAACGTACAAACGACTCGAAGAGGAATACCGGAACGAGAACCCCAAGAAACCTGCCGGAAGGAAGCG
This sequence comes from Phytopythium boreale, assembly GCA_023338115.1. Taxonomy (NCBI): domain Eukaryota; phylum Oomycota; class Peronosporomycetes; order Pythiales; family Pythiaceae; genus Phytopythium; species Phytopythium boreale. The sequence goes on along the minus strand of JAADYG010000663.1, from coordinate 6,379 downwards.
GAAGCGTCTCAACTGGTCATTGCTTGACGATGAGGACGAGGACGAATTTGAGTTCTTCAACGAGCGGCCCGTTGGTCTCCCAGCGGCAACTCCCGTTACGGGGCGAGCCAAGACGAGCGATGGCACGGATGACAGCGATTTGGAGATCCTGGATGCGTTGGATGGCAAGTCCGCTGCCTCGAAATCTGCGCCGAAGAAAGCACCGGAGGCTCCAATGCACCGCTTGAGCTTCGTGAAGAGCTTTCTAGAGGACTATACCGCGAAACAGCTGGAAGCAAGCGGGAAGATGATGATCCTCATGCAGATCCTGACCGCGTCTCAGAAGATTAACGACCGCGTGATTATTTTCTCGCAGAGCATCCCGACGCTCAACACGATCGGGGAGCTGATCACCGCGTACAACAGACAGCAGCGTTCGCACGCGAGCCGGCTGAGCTACTTGCGAATTGATGGCAGTACTCCGCAGCAAGAACGCTTCCGGCAGATCGGCATGTTCAACGACCCTGATGAAGACGTCGACATGATCATGATCTCCACAAAAGCTGGCGGCGAAGGAATCAACCTGTGTGCGGGCAACCGTATCATCATCTTCGACGTCTGCTGGAACCCGTGCAACGACTCGCAGTCGATGTGCCGCTCCTACCGCTTTGGACAAACGAAGCCCGTGTTTGTATATCGGTTTGTGACGGCAGGCACGATGGAGAAGAAGGTATACGACCTTCAGATCCGCAAGGAGGGTGTCGCCAAGCGCATCGTTGATGAGAAGACCACGGAACGCAAGTTTAAGAGCGCGGAGTTGCAAAACTACTTCAACGTGGACGAGTTCGAGGCGTCGCTCAAGCACTCGCAGGGGCAGGAGGAGTCTCACACTCCCCGTCCGCCTCCGGAAGAAGACGCTGTGCTCAAGAGCATCCTGTCGGATTTTGGAACGGACAACGAAGGCACCAAAGGCTCCAGCACCGCGAACGAGCGCTGCATAATCGATTGGTTCGAGCAAGAAACCATGTTCGAAGAAGATCTGGACCAGCAGTGCTCTCCCGCCGAGCAGAAGGAGATCATGGAGAGCTACATCTACCACAAGGCGCTGCGCCGACTGCGCAAGAACGGTGAGCATCTGCTCAGTCGGGAAGGTCTGCTGGTCGTGCAGTGCCAGTCATGCCGCATCACGAACGAGATTTACCCGTCGTCAACCACGAAGGTTCCCGTTCCGACCAAGATTGAGTGTTCCTACTGTCGGCAGCCTACTCTGACTGAAGGAGCGACACCAGCTCCTTCGCCGTCCGCCGTCGCTGCTGCTTATGGCACCCAGTTCCCGTTCCTCAATAATCCGTACACGTACGCAAATGGATACCCGATGGCGATGCCTATTCCGACCCCGGCTGCAGTTCCTACTGCTCCAGCGGCTATGGGCGCAGGTCACGCTGTGCCTAGCAAGGAATCCGTTCCAGAGCCGGCGCGTCAGCTGCCATCTCATTTCTCCAAGTTCATGGAACAGCAGCGAGCAGTCGCCATGGAGAAGGAGAAGGAGCGCACGTTTGTTGCCGGCGTGACGCAGCGGCTGGCTCAGGAACGTGAACAAGAGCGGCTCCGCCAAGTGCGCGAGAACGAGGAGAAGAAGCGCCGAGAACGTCAGACGATGAAGCTCAAGGACCGACACATGCTGGTGCTTCGGCGTGGCATGGAGGGCTGCCAGAAGCTGAAGCGGAGTGCCGAGGAGTGCGGCGCGACGATCGCCATCGAGGTGAACTCGCAGCTGACGGACATTGTGAGCGCCATGAGCACGGAGGACACGCTCAAGTGGCTGAAGCTGACCAAGCTGCCGAAGGACGTGGACTTCCACGATGCCGCGTGGCTTCGGAATGAGATCGCGAAGGCGCAGGGACTGCCCGTCCAGCAGCAGCAAGAAGGAGAACAGAAACCGGCAGCGCCCACAAGTAGTGGCAGCGCTGGCAGTCCGGATCGCGCCACCGCTTCTCCTGCCGAGAGCGAGTCGGTCGCGACGGATCGCAGCCACGACGACAGCGACCACCCGCGCGCAGCCGACACGAGCAGCAGCTTGATCGAGCTCCTGGACTCGGACGACGAGATGGAAGGGAAGCTGCCGGCCGCTCGGCAGCGGCACGTGGTGGAGGATGAGGACGGCGACTCGGACTCGGACTTTATTGAGATCCTGGACTGAGTTGACGGGGTGCTGGTGATACGCATACGCGCGCTCTCCAAGCTCGAGTGGGACGGACAAGGGCACGCTGTAGCAGTGGGCGTGGTGTGCCCGTTTTCATTTATATTTTTTAACGCGTAGGCTTCGTCGACGCTGCCGCATTGCATTGTCGTTTGTCGAGCATGGGGAGCGGATACTGCCAGGGTCGAGGCGGAGGATGTAGACAGGGTCGGCTCCGACGAGGACATCATCGGCTGGCGCAACCGGTCGACACGCAGGCTGCAAGTGCGAGTACGCAGCTGACCCGCGTGCAGGTGGTGATGACCCCAGATGGACCGATGGACCACCGACTGACCGACCACCCGTGGCGAGGACGCAAGTCGACGCTGCGGCTGCCATGCGCATGCACAGCGGTGGTTTACAGCTCTGCGATCAGGCGTTGGATACAGCACTGTATCGAGGCGTGCGGATGAGCAGGGGGCGAGGGCGAGAGGGAGCACGCTGATGTGCTCGAGCGAGAGAACAGAGGTGGGTTGCGCGTGCGCGTTCGTGTCGACCAGGCGGCCTCCGGTCGCTCTTGGCGTTTGGGTTGTACCCGCGCATCACAGGCACCGCCGCAGAAGAGCGTCGTTCCTCATCTCGCGTTGGCCACCGCGGCGGGAAGTTCCTGCGGGAAGTGCTCGAGGAGAAGCAGGAGAAGCAGAAGCCCGCGCCGAGTTTCAATGTACGTAGCGTACTACGGTTCTGTGATGCGTGCGCGCACGACGGGCGGGGCTGTCGTTGCTGCCTGTGTCGTTCGTTCTGTGGCGGTCGCTGTGCCGTACAGTGCAGTACACATTCCATGCCGTTGACGCTCTTTCTTGGGAGAAGCCGGTACAACGGGCGGATCCGCCCGGTGAGTGGATGTCGCCGAAGCCGACCTGAGAGGATCTACAGTGTAGCGCTCTGCCCGTGCAACTGCATCACCCGCGATCGGTTTGAAGGCCCCGGGGCGTGGGACGATGATCGCACCCAAAGGCCTGGGAGGAGGATGCCGTCAGCACCCGGGACGAGTGAAGAAGAGAGAGAGAGGGAGGCGGGTGCGGCGCGAGACGGGTGGTGAACACGGGCGAATTCGGGCGCGAGTGGTCGCACCTCGCCCGCCGTACGTGTAGTATGCGTGCCAGGATCAACGACCTCGGTCCTGCCGAGCGTTGAGGACGCGTACCGTACAGTACTGTGGATATACAGAGCAATGCACCGAGCGTGGGTGTCTGTCGGCGCGGCGCTTGCGTGACTGCTGCCTCCTCCGGCGGATGGGCGGGTGCCGCGCCGGGTACACGTACACGCACACTGTACGCGCAGTTCCATACATTGCTTGACGGCGACCGCCGCGATCACATTGTGGCTGAGCGAGCGCGCATCGCATCAGCCCTCCGCAAGACAGACAGGGCCGTAATAATGTCGACATCACCGGGCCGGCAGCCGCGGCGAATCCCCACGGGAACCATTTGTGTGCGCCCTGATGAGGCCAAGGGAGATGCCGTGACGCGGTGGGGCCCTCCCTCAACCCACTAAAGACCACCCACCGGGTCCAATTTTGTCTCGCCGGCGCGGGTGACAACCGGCCGCCAATTCCGTTGCGTGGCGCGCGCACGAGTGATGACATCGCCCCTTCGGCACAGTCTGCCGAGACGTTGGGAGCTCCACGCTTCCGTTCGAAGGCGGGGATGCGCCATCTCATTCGATCCCACAGTCCCTGACAGTTCTGTACGAGTCGGTACAGTACATGCATCATTGCTGGTCTGTCTGTCGGGTGTGTACGCTGAGAGCGCGGTGGCGGAAACGTGGTGGGTGGCCTCGCCGCCGGAGCGCAGGCGTGTCGTGCGCGAAGATGCGCCAGCAGATGCGCCGATCGACTCGAAGTATATACACAGTACTGTACACACTACACACGGGTGCGCTCTGCGGCGCCTGGCGGTCATCGTTCTCTCGCGTTCGTCCGTGTTCTCCGCGGTGAGTCTATCGGCGTCCGGCGGTGGTCTCCTTGAAACACTTTTGCGCCCAACGCTAACAATTCGAAAGAAGAAGAAGACCAGGAGGGGATGTGCGTGCGTGGATCTTCTCCTTTGTATCACTCGCGGAGCCCTCCCCCACCCACATGGGCGGCGAGGACTTCCGCCTCGGGTTCGCGCTCTGCTGCAAGTGTGCACATGATGATACACAACCGCGTGCGATCGGCGATCTCACCCTCACGCACCTTTTTGATCGTACTGGTACACCTAGGGAGAGAGAGAGAGCGTCGATCGATCGATCTTCCCATCGACCGAGGGAAGCCGGCGCGCATCACGTCGCGGCGCATCACTTGCGGATTCTATTGTAGTATACGACAAGTCGCACGGCGTTGCTCCCCGGCAGCCAGGACCCGTCAGCCCTTCAACCCACGCTCCCTGTCGTCACTCGGCAATATTTAACGCCCTGCCCACACGAGAGGGTTTCCATTTCACACCCCGCCACACCCGCCAGCGCGTCCACAGAGAGACAGACATGCCGCTGTCGACCCCTCCGCAGTCGAGGGTGTTCGTGCCGGCCGAGAGGCACCGCAAGCGCCGCTGGAGCCGCGCCGAGCGCGAGCGCGCGGCCGAGAAGCAGCGCGACGACTCGTGCCTGTACAACCTCACGCTGGACGTGAACGCGCTGCGGCAGGAGATCCGCGGCGCCTCGCAACAGCGCGCGGCCGCCGAGACCAGGGCCCGCGCGACCCGCGAGGCGGCCGAGAAGGACCTGCGCGAGCTCGCCACGCAGTTCGCGCGGTTGCTCGTAGACCAGTGCCGTCCAAGCAGCTGCAAGACCTGCTCGTCGCCCGTGTCGCTGTCGTCGCTGTTCACGCTCGAGGACGCCGCGTTCGTCACCACGCACTTGCACGAGCGGCTCGCGCTCAACGCACAGCACGTGGGCCGACTGGGCCTGCTGTCGCAGACGCGAGCGCTTTCGCAGCTCTTCCAGCTCCGCGCGGCCCAGCTCCAGTCCATGCGCGTGCTGGCTGACGACGTGGCGAGTCTCAACGGTGCACCAAGCCGCATGATCGCCGAGTGCCACTTCGAACTCACTGGGCGACTGACGCGTCAGTCGATCGAGATGGCCTTCCCCAGCGCGAGACAACACCCGGAGCTCGCCTCGGAGGCGCTGGAGTACGCCTCCCCGTGCCTCGAGTGCGACCTGCGAGCAGTGCTCTTCGTCGAATCGCGGCGCAACGTGATCGTGGCGTGTGACTTGACGCTGCATCTGCTGACGTCGCTGCTCGCGGTCCTGCCTCGCGCCGGTCTCCACGGCGTGGCCAAGATGCTGGACGGAGCCCCGTTCGACGCCTTCGGGCTGCTAGTAGACACTGGGCTCGTCCAGGAGCTCAGCGGGAAAGCGTCCTCGATGGATCAGCAAGGTAAAGAGGACGAAGAACCGACGCAGAGCACGTGTTCCGTGTCGCTGTCCCCGCTGTCCATCAACTCGCTGACGTCGCCCCACGACCGCCACTCGATCGGCTTTATCCTGTCGCCGACCGCGGCCGTCGGCGCCAGAACGCCAGGAGGTCTGTCGAGCTCGTGAAACTCTGCGGGTGGGTGGGTGGTGGGTGGGTGGAGGGGGGAAGTTCAGGTGCGACGCGGTGCTTTATCAGTGCGGCTGTGGTGGTCGCGTGCACCGTGAATCGATTGCTGCACATGTGAAAACCAAGACGGTTGTATAATTATTCAGCATTGCGATTTATGATGGCATATTTTTTGTTTTGATGTTTCGTTTAGCAACTTGAAGTGGTTTCGGTGTACGACGACGTCGAGCACCCAGGTTATTTTAATTAAAATACCGCCAGTGCTGTCTTTAGCTAATTAGTTCGCATTTTTAAATCGTTTAGTTAAAAATATTTTATAAAATAGTAATATAGTTAAAGTTTGAGTAAACAAATTCGCATTATCGTATTGGTACAGAATTAAAAATTATTGTATGAAACATAAAATATGAGAGCACACGCGTCACAAAAACACCATAATTGCGAACGGGGACTGTACATAGAAACGACACCAGCCTTCTTCCGCGTTCGCCTTCCACTACAGTGCGCCCCGGCAAATCCGAAAACGTGGTACCGATCAATAATCCAAGAGAACCAATTATGAGCAGACAAAACAAAATTGATTTTTACTGAAATAACGAGAGATCAAAGCTGTATTTCACCCGAGAATGTAGTCAATC
>JAADYG010000662.1:0-17845 GCA_023338115.1 Phytopythium boreale | reverse complement strand
TTTTTTCGCTGAAAACTGCATTAATCGATAGATCTTACGATTGGCTATAAATCGAGGCTTTGTTTGTTTTCTAAGGCGTCTTATTGGATAAAATAGGTAGTCGAACTGCCATTTTCACGTTTTATTGGCGCGCACTGTATTTTGAATTGATATTAAACGAGTCAATCACCTGTGAAAATACATTCTTCGGCGCGGTCTTGGGATTGAGGCGGCGTCATATAGCAAGCAAGCCGTTTGCCGGCGAGCGCAGCGATCTTATACAGTCTGCCCCGGCAGTGTTGGCAAGTGGTACTCATCATTTACGAAAGTTTATAGTATTCCAGTGAACTGAAAACTGTATGAATGAAAATAGTATTAGATAGAATATTCAGAGTTATCGAATACCAGATTTATCAATACTGCCGGGGCAGACTGTACTTCGTCAGTGCCGTTTTCTCCCGTCGACCGACGCAGGATGAAGGTGTTCTGGCCGATCCAAGTCGCCCCGCAGACGTCCACGCTGTTCGAAGAGCCGCAGGAGGTTAAGCCCGACGCGGACGACAGAGATCCGGATGCCGTCCACGAGTCTGCGTCGTCGTCACCGTCGCCGCGTCACTCCCTCCCGCCGTTCACGTGCGTGACAGTCGTGTGTCGCTGCGACCCACGAATTGAAGCGCTCCCGCACGTTGCGAGCCTCATCAGCGAGTTCCTCGACACGACGAAGACCTGGAGCCTGCTGCGCGCTTGTGAGAGCGCGCGCTCCATCCACCTGTTGCGTCGACTTCACGCAGTGGAGCAGCGCGCCGACAAACCGACCGACCGCTTCTACCGCGACTGGCTGTTCAACCAATGCGTCGACCGAGCGGCTGCCGCTGGGGATCTGGAGGCGGTCAAGTGGCTAGCCACCGAGTACTCGCCCGGCAATTTAGTGACGGAGGGAGCAGGAATAGCGGCGGCAAACGGGCACCTTGACGTGCTCCAGTGGCTGGCCGAAGAGTACGGATGCGCGTTACGCAGCGACGAGGAGCTCGGGGTTGCCTTGAAGAATAAACACCTGGCCGTTGTCACGTGGCTACTCGCGAAGCATGTGTCGAACCACCGCCGCCTCACAGTCGCTGACTGGGAGTTGATTTCCAACCACCATATCTTCAGCGACACCATGTATGCGACCGAGAGCCTCGAGTATCTGCAGTGGGTGGCGGCCGAGTGCGGGGCTCACCGGATGGGATGGGGGCTGCGAGCTGCCGTCAACGCCAACCGCCTCCCTGTTGTGCAGTGGCTAGCGCGCTACCTCGACCGCCTGCACTGTGAGCAAGAGGCATCGGGTCGAGCCTCCTCCTCGTCGTCGGTCCGCTTTCCAGTTTACCTGACCGTGAATCCCGTCGATGGTGAGGGCGCCATGGACTGTGTCAAGTGGGTGCATGAGCAACAGTACCGCTGGCTCAAGATGTCTGCGTCCGTTCCCGCCATGAACGAGCTCGCAGCCAAGGGGCGGCTTGATGACTTTAAATGGCTCCAAGCGAACGTGGGAGGCTCGTGCTCGATTTACGCGATGGACGGAGCGGCCGGGGGAGGTCACCTCGAAATGGTCGAGTGGCTGCATGAGAACGCGACGAGAGCTGTCGGCAAAACTCAGGTCTGCATGCTTCGATGGAACGAGTCGGAAGGAAACACGAGCGCTGCGATGATCGACGCCGCGGCAAACGGTCACCTGCAAGTACTGCGTTGGCTCCACGACAACATCAGCGAAGGGTGGACCACTGCCGCGATGGACGCTGCGGCCAAGAAGGGACGCGTTGAAGTCGTGCGCTGGTTGCACGAGAATCGGAGCGAAGGGTGCATGAGTGAGGCGATGGATATGGCCGCGGAGCACGGACACCTCGACGTGGTCACCTTTCTCCACTTAAATCGGTCTGAGGGCTGCTCTCATCGAGCGATGGACGCTGCCGCCGCCAACAACCACCTGGAGGTCGTGATCTGGCTGCACATCAACCGTACGGAAGGGTGCACGACGGCAGCGATGGACCGTGCGGCTAGTGCTGGCCACCTGGAAGTGGTCAAGTGGCTCCATGAGCACCGAACTGAGGGCTGCACGACGGCAGCGATGGACGGCGCGGTTCGATCCAATTGCTTGGAAATGGTCCAGTGGCTACATGCGAACCGGAATGAAGGCTGCACGGCCGCGGCGATGGTTGGCGCGGTTCGATCCAATCGCTTGGAAATGGTCCAGTGGCTTCATGCGAACCGCATTGAGGCCATATCTAGCAACTTGATCGACATCTCAGCGGTCTACGGGCACTTGGATCTCGTGCGCTGGTTGTCTCTGCACTGCCGATCTCCCGCGAATGAGTGCACCACTGACGCGATGGATGAAGCGGCCGCAAACGGTCACCTCCGCGTGGTGAAATGGCTGCATAAAAACCGCAGCGAAGGCTGTACGACCCGCGCAATGGACAGAGCCGCAGGCAACGGCCACTTCGACGTGCTGCTGTTCCTGCGCGCGAACCGCAGCGAAGGCTGCTCGATGACCTCCTTCCTCTGTGCGTTCAACACCAACCGTCTCGAGATACTGCGGTGGCTCGCGTACAACTACCCGCTCTTGTACAACCCGCGAAGGCTACTGTCGCGGCACCAAGGCTACGAGAAGGAGTACATGAAGAGATGGGTCACGGACGGGTGTCTAACACTGGTTTGATTTCGCTGGCGGTCGACCATAGGACACATCGCCTTTCGCCTAATTACTTGATCTCTTGAAGGTCAATTGAGAGAATCTGCTTGCGCTGGAGCCTGTCTGCCAGCTTGTGGCCGAAGGCGCTCGCGGTCGTGTAGAACCCGCCGGCCACCGTTGGACCGCGAAGCTCCCCATTCGCGAGACAGAAAGCGCACTCCGCCATGAACTTAGACGCCAACAGGTAGCCGGGGTGTCCGGAGCCAACGACTGTGGCCTTGACTACCGCCTTGTCATCCGCATACCCGACAGCGTCCACGATGAAGAAGCCAGTCTTGAGCACCTCTTCGGAGGGGCCTTCGCCTGGCGAGGGCGCCGTCTTCTTCAAGATCCAGCGAGTGAACGGAAGGAAGAGCATGACCACCGTCGCTATGTAGCCCACCGTCGCGGCGATCTGCTTCATCAGACCACCGTGCGCCAGTCGTTCGCGGTAGACGAAGCCGCGGCCATAGTGATCGCCCATCAAGTAGTTGCTGCGGTGCACGACGGCCTGGTTCGCGAGTCCGCCCATGACGAGCGACGAGAACGACGACCACCGACGCACGGACTCGTCGTACTTCGCCGCCATGCTCGCCACGTTAGGCTTGAAGAGGTAGGCAGCGCGCTTCGAAGCCTCGTACTTGTCGCTGGTCAGGTAAAACGGGTTGGACAAGCCGCGGATCTACTTGGTGGTCGACGTTTCCATGGCCGTGAACATGGACGCCTTCGTGCCGCCGCTGGAGCCGCCCTTGTACCCGGTGAAGAACAAATTGACGCGCAGGTTGTCCGAATTGTGCTGCTTCCTGATCTTGTCGGCGACCAGGAACGTCGTCACGTCGGACGGGATGGACTCGTACCCGCAGAAGTTGACGAGGACGGCTCCGCTAGCCTCGGCGGCCTCTTGGTACTTGCCCATCACTTCACGCACCCACATCGCCTCACCAGTGAGGTCGCAGTAGTGCACGCCGTTCTCAGCGCACGCCTTGGCCAGCAGCGAGCCGTACAGCTTGTACGGCCCAACAACTGTCAGCACCACCTTGGTCTGGCGCACCATCGCCACAAGCGCTTGTTCGTCGCTGCTGTCGGCGACAACGACTGGGATCTTGTCAAACAACGCGGGCGAAACGTCCGGTAGCTTCTCCTTCAGCGCCGTCTTGAGCTGCTCCAGCTTGGCCTTGCTGCGCCCCGCGATCGCCCACTTGAGTGCCGCCGACGACCCGAGAGCCGACTCGCGCTCCGTCGCCATGTACTGCGCCACGAGCGCGCCGGTGAAGCCAGTGGCGCCGTAGACGACGACGTCGAAGGGTTTCCCGCCGCTCATGATGGGCATCGAGTTGCTGTACAGTACCGGGAGTGCCTGAAGCTGTCAGAGATTAGTGCGCAAGAGGCAGCAAAACGACAAATGCACCGTTATAAAGTACTGTCAGCTGCGTAGAGTACGGGTCGGAACGACCTCGTCACGTCCAACTAACATGAGGTCCCGTAGTAATCCACGCGACTGATAACGGCCCATGCCATTGCGTTGGTGGTCGATGAGCTGCTCGTGAAGCCGCCGGATGCTTGATTGCGGCAAATGTACATGCCATCATCAATTGTGATGTTTACACGACAGATTTATTGTATGTACACGTACAATACTGTGAATATGGTATACATGTCTTATCAATATAAATTATTTTGTATATTGTTGGCAAACGCACTGGAATACAATATCCAGAACATTTTTTTACACGCGCTTTTTATCTTCTGGACAGGTCCCAATTGACACGCCAAACCAATGGCCGAGCACTCGGCGTCGCCATCGGAGGCGGCGACGGGGGAAGCGCCGCAACTGTCGCGCACCCAGCGCAAACGCCGCCGCGAGGCCGCCATGTACACCCGCAGCGCTCCGTCTACCGTTTCTACCGCTACTCCGAGCGCTTCAGGGGCCGCGAAGCGCAAGGGCAAGCCGCTGCGCATGCCGGCGAGCGCGTTCCTGCCGCTCGGCGACGCGCTGCGCCACTTCCGCTGTGTCATCACGTACGACGGCGCGCTCTTCCACGGCTTCCAGACGCAGGAGGGTGCTTCCTCTTCCGAGAACTCCCTACGAACGGTACAGCTAGCGCTCGAGGACGCGCTGAGGCGCACCACGGGCGAGACGCTGCGCGTGCGCGGGGCCTCGCGCACGGACCGCGGCGTGCATGCGGTGGGCCAGGTCGTGGCCTTCGACAGCAAGTGCCGCGTGGCCGACCGCGAGTTCCGCAACGCGCTCAACAGCAGGCTGCCGGAGGACGCGCTGTGCCGGTCGCTGCAGTCGGTCGCTGCGCCGTTCGACCCGCGAGCGCGCTCCAAGGGCAAGACGTACGAGTACTTGATCCGCAGCGGCGGGCTGCGGCCCGTTCGCGACCGCGCACGCGTCTGGTTCGTTCGGAAGGCGCTCGACGCCGACAGGATGCGAGAAGCAGCGGCCTTGCTGGCCGGATCCAAGGACTTCACGTCCTTCTCCGGGGCCAAAGCCGGCAAGGACGACGGCAAGAGCGGCGTGTGCAACCTCACGTCCATTGATCTTCACGAACTAAAGGACGATCACGACGATGTGGAGGGCGAGGAGGACAAGTCGACGCTGATCCGCATCCGGTTCCACGGCGACCGGTTCCTGTACAAGATGGTGCGCAACCTCGTGGGCACGCTGGTGGACGTCGGGCTCGGGAAGTTCGAGCCGGCGGCCATGACGAGCGTCCTGGAGGCAAAGAGCCGAGCCATGGCCGGGCAGGGCGCGCCGCCCCACGGACTGACGCTAGTGCGCGTCTATTACCACGAGGAGGAGGCCGGAGGTGACGACAAGCGCTCCGACGAACAGCGTTGATGTGAGTAGCCTGGCCCCTCGTTCATGTATGATATCGACACCTAGTGCACACGTACACCCCACCCCATAACTGCCTTACCCCGCTCGCAGCGTCGCTCTTGCCCGTGCTGCGGCTAAAACTCGTACCACTTCTTGTTGGCGTTCTTCTCGTTGAAGGCGCGCATCGTGTTGTAAAAGTCCTGCGACGTCTGCTTCATCTGCTCCGTCTTGAGCGCCAGGTCGTTCAGCTTGTCGCCGCGCTCCGCCAGGTGCTAACAGCGCCACCAAACAATCAAGCACCCTGTCAATACCACGCGGCCAACATGAGTCCCAACTAATACACCAGCCATCCGCACCTGATGCGCTTGCATGAGCGCGTCCTTGGTCGCGTTCATGCCTTGCGAGACCTTGGCAGCGCCCTGCGCCTCCGATGAAGCTGCAGCGCCACCGGCGGCGGCTCGCTGTCCGAACAACTGCTGGCGCTCGTCCTCGGCGCTCGCGAACTGGAACACCTTCTTCAGGTCGGCGTCCTGCTTGACGCTCATCACCAGCTTCTTGAACATCTTGCCCGCGTCGGCGATGCCGCTCTTCTTCTTGGGGCTCTCCGACAGGTCCTTGGCGAACTGGTATGCTCGCTCGGTCAAGTACACGGACGTCTTGATGCTCTTGCGCTCGAGCATCGCGGCTTCGAGCGCCGCGTGCTCCGACAGGAACGAGAAGCGCTCAATCTCGCCGAACTCGTTCGCGGCGACCAGCTCGCCGCCGTACGACACGTCAAAGCCGAGGCCGTTGACCAGCGCGTTGCCCAGCTTGTCGCTGCCGTCCGCCTGCCACACGATCGTCAGCGACAAGAGCGAAATGATGTACATGTCGTTGCTCTGGTCCACGACAGCGAGGCAGTTCTCGACTTGGCCCTCGACAGGAACGCGAATGATCGACGTGATGAGCGCTGGCGATCGCAGCTCCACACTCGCCAACGGCTCAGCCGGCATCTCCTTCGCGCCTTGCGCGATCTCGGACGCACGTGGAAGCGTCGGCTGCATGAGGTGGATCATCCGCCCACAGGTGCACACGAGAAGCCGCGGCTGGTCGAGGTCGTCAGCTAGCGACTCGGGAGTATGAGCAGTACCGGACTGCCCGTAATCCTTGGCCAAAGCTGGGACGTTCGCCGAGATAATGGAGTGCTCGAACCCCCTGGCGAAGGCGATCACCTTGTCTAGATCTCGCAGTTTTTCAAGTACACGACACACCAGTCGACGGTTGTATGGAGTCACATCAAGGCCATTGATGGACGTGATCGCGTGGCCAGCGCCAACGCCACAACTTTCGAGCTTAGCGGCGTTGGCGACGTCCGGAACGAAGCCGTACACCACGCCATGCTCCTCGATCTCTGTGAACAAGCGCAAGCCCAGCGGACCAGGCGCTAGCTCCACCTCCACAACGTCCAATCTGGCCCACGAACTGGGTTGCCGTGCGACTGGAGCAGAAACCGACCCGGTCTCCGATACTGCAGCTTCCTCCAACAGCGCTTGCTCGCCGATTGCTTCATCAAACAGTTGCTGGATGTGCTCCATCTCAGGAGTCCGCTCGTCCGCACTTGGTTCTGGCACATCCGCAACATCAGCGTCATTAATTGAGGTTGCGCCTTCAGCATCACCCGGAAGCTCGACCTGGACACCACTGGCATCAACTGCAGGCGACAATAGGTCGCTCTGGTCATTCTTTTGCTGATCATTCGGGGACCAAGCTCGTCCTGGGATTTCCACGCGTCTTCCGTCCACGTCGATCACCATCAGCGACGACAAACCCACGGCCTTCCGCGCGTCGACAAGCGTCTCGCCGATCTTGGTCGCCGTCTGGATGTGGTACATCTCCAGTTTGCCTGACCCGCGTCCAACAAACAACACGGGCACCACTTCGCGATGAAGTGCGATTCGGTCAGCGCCAATCTCTTCAACCGCATCACTATGAGACGTGCGACGCGGCTTCCCAGACGACCGCTTCGACTCGGACGACGATGTTGGGGCCACAGGGATATCTGCGGTCTGGACCAATTCGCTCATCAGCAAGCTCTCCACGCTGATCGACTCATCAATTGCTGCTGTCTGACCGGCGTTCAGCAACTGGACCGCCTTCGACTCTACGCTCACCAGCGCGACTTCGCCCGAGGTATCCGCCACTGCGATGAATCCGTAGGCTGTTGACATGGCGATCTTGCAAATGGGGAGCTCGTGCGGTTGGACGCGGGACAACAAGCGATAGCCAACCCCAGCGTTCACTGAATCCGACGCAGAGTCAGTATGATGTGCGGCTTGCGTCTCCTCCGTATGTTCTCGGCCTGAAACAGCCTCGCTTGGTTGTGTGCTGTCGCGCTTCAAGTGACCGAAAGCAAACACTGCGACTTCGCCAGTGTTGAATCCCGCGACCAGCAGACGGGAGTCACGACAGAACGCGAGGCACATCAGCTCACGGACCACAACCGCATCATCGCTAGTAGCCATCATCTCGAGCGTGTCGACGGCATAAATGAGGTGGATGGCACCTGTGCTAGCGCGATCGCCCGGGGAAACGACGTCCCAGAACAGCACGTGTCCGCTCTCATGACCCGTGAGCAGCACGGTGCCGTTCATGAAGATCCCCGTGACATCATCGTGACTAATCACACCGCCACTCGAGACGAGATACCCTTTCAGCAGCGGTTCCGTGATGCTACCGCCGTTGATAGGCCACTCGTAGTCGTCATCGTCGCCACTCAGTGACATGTTGAACATGGCGCGCTTGGCGTCATTGCTCTCCCACGCAGCCAGCAAATCATCTTGCAGAACGCCATCCGCACGTACCAAGTCGATGAGCGCGAATGTCTTGAGCGGGCTCAGCTGCAGCAGAGGCGGTACGGGCATGGGCGCGACGAACTGGTCGGGTTTCCACTCCCACTCCTCCTGATCGTTCGATCGGAACCTGATGAAGCACGGCAGGTGCTGCACACTCACCGACGGCAAACACCCGTCCAGAGGGTTTCCCGAGAGAACAATAGCCGAGAGCGGAGCAATCTTGGAGCAGGTGTCGACCTGGTCCTGAGCGACGGTGAACGCAGCGATCTCGGCGTGGTTGAGGGACTCCGCCGTCGTCACGCTCCACGCCAGCTCCTCCGATTTGAATAGCTCCACCATGGCGTCGTCCGGGTTGGAGCCATTGCGCGGGTACAGGATCGTCAACAGGCTCTTCTCAGACTGTGGCCGACCGCCAGAGAACGCGATGGCGCCAGCATAGTGCGCGTACCGAGAATACGGAGGCGGGCAGACCCACTGCAGGTGTCGAATCGGCGTTACGGTGCCTTGATCACTACCTTCTGCATTGGGCAGCGTATGATAGAAGCCGTTGCTCTTGTCCGCGCGGAAAACGGCAAACCCGCCGTGTTTGAAGCCGGCAACGAACCGCTTCCCGCCGGAATGCCACGAAAGCGACCGCACCGAGTTGACTTGCACGTCGCCACTGCCGTCCGATGGTACCGCGGCCGCCTTGGACTTCTTTGAGAGCGAGTATTCCTTGACCACCTTCCGCTTGGCAAAGTCCCACAGGAACACGGCCGCGCACTCCTCGTACGCGATGAGAACCTGGTTGGTGTCGCGCGGGTGGACAGCCAGCGCACTGACCGCCGCGCCTGGCTGGCTATGCGACCCCTCCTCTTCCATAGAGGCGGCCACGTCTCGAGCAGAGATCGCATAGGTGCTGATCTTGCCCGTCTCCTCATGGACAACCTGCACGCCATTGGCACATCCATTAGAGATGAGAGGCAGCATCACTAGGCTCTGCCATGACTATACAGCACACGTACGTGGACGGCGCCGTCGTCGGTGGCCACGAAGAAGTACGGGTAGTTGGCGAACTGGATGGTCTCGAGCGTCGTGATCATGTACGTCGTCCAGCTGCCGGGCACCTCCGCCACCAGCAGATTGGTACCCAGCGACAGGTCGAACACGCGCATGGAGCTGTCCGAGTACGCGACGACCAGCCGCTGATGGCCCGAGAACTTCATGTGCGCGACGCCCACCGTCAGGTTGGCCTGCGAGCGCGGCGCCTCCAGCAGAACCTCCAGCGCGTCCTTCCCGTACAGCTTGACGGTCCCGCTGGCCGTACCGAGCGCTAGGATGCCCTGCCGTCCGCAGAACGCCATGGTCTTGGTGTTGCTCGGCACACCATGGTGACCGGACGGAGCGACCGCGAACAGCTCGGGCGTGAGCGTCGAGCGCCCCTCAAGCCGCCGCGCGAGCCGCTTCTCCGCCTCGGACGCCTCGCGACTCGACTTGTTGCCCATTTCCGAGGCTTGTACGCGTCAGATCCGAGAGGGAAGCGCACCGATCGAGAGCTGACGTTCTCCTCTATCCAGCAAGTGCGCGGTGAGACCCGCGTCGTGGGTGCAGGCGTCAGGAACCTGCCCGCAATGAAAGCCCACCGCCGCGCTTGACGCCGTCTTCAACGTTCTTTCCACGGATTCGTTTGATCCGCGGCGTTGAGGAGCGACATCTTCGTACTTAGCCAGAGATAATCTGTATTCTCTACTATGAATACTTTAACATTTTATAGTAAACGGATGTACAAAATTTATGACGCATCCGGTAGTTGGGCAAATGGCTATACTTTCAGTGTGTACCCATGTTCTCTTCAGCAGCTCTTTACTGCAACAATCTGCTTCGTCGTCTTCTCTCAGCTGTTGTACTAGGGAGGCAAATAGTCTTCTTCTCTTCGATCTATAGGCCGAAAAGCCGCTATTGCACTATAGCCACGGCCCCAGCTTGCCTACGACGGCGTATTTTTGCTGGAAGCGCGCGATCCAGTCGTCGAGCGCGCCGCGCTGCTCGTCCGTCAGGTCGCCAAGGCACGGGCAGTCGAGGCACCCGGGGTCCAGCGACATGCACGCGAGTGCCCTGGTCGCGTCGTGGCCTGCGAACAGCGAGTACGTTCCATCGGGGCCATAGTGGTTGAACCCGTTGGAAGTCACGTCGTACACGACGCCGTTCACGGAGCCGTACACGGCGCCGCGCGGGTTATCGACGCCGTTGAACTTGACGAGCTGGTCGCGCGGCAGCTCGTCCACTGGGATGATCAGCCGACCGGCCTTCGGGTAATTGAGCCCGTTCTCGAACTTGTCGACCAGCGCGTCCAGCCGCTGCTGCTCCTCGGTCAGGTCGGACAGGTCGAGGCTGCCCAGCTCTTCTTCGTCTTCGAGCGATCTCTTGGCAACCGCGCGCGATATGTCGCGGCCCGCAAGCAGCGTCTGGCTTCCCTCGGGTCCATAGACGTCGGCCGACTCGCTGACATCATAGACGTCACTGCGGAGCGCAATGTAGATCGGCTTCTGGTCCTTCCCGTTGAACTCTGCGAGCTGCGCCACTGTGAACGTCCCGTGTAGCTTGGACAGCTCTGACGTGGCTACGCCGTCGCTCTTGGAGCGCGAGAACGAGAAGAGCGCTCGCGGATTGGAAGGCACCGTAGTGTTGGCGTTCCCCATGACTCGCTTGTAGGCTCGTCCGACTTCTAGAGGATGCGAAAATGGACCGGCAGCGCGTGTTACTTCTCCGAGAAGAAGCACCAGCAATCGAGATGCAGACGCGCGCTATACTTAGTGACCGGAACTGCAGCCAACGTCCGCGAATAGATCCAAGTACTATATCCATAGGTGGGATGCAGCACCTGTGCACGCCCAGACACAGCGCGCGCTCCATTTATAAGCCACGGTGCGTGCTCGTGGAGTCGATGTCACCATAGTTGCATCGTCTTATGATCGACTTGGGTCGTTATACAGATAACAACAGGTTTACTATGGCATATCCTCCTTCCTCGGATGACTGACTCACTACTTGGCCTTGTACCACGACGTGTCGCACTTGGCGTCGACCTCGAGCGCGACGGACAGAGGCTTCTCGAACGGATGCTCCATGAGGTCCACGACGATCCTCATGGCCTCGCCGGCCGACTCCTCGGGCCCCTCGACGATGACTTCGTCGTGGATCTGGCAGACCATCTCCCATCCCAGCTCGCGCAGTCGCGGGTGAGAGTGGATGCGCAGCATGGCCTGCATGACCACGTCCGCGGCCGCTCCCTGGATCGGAGTATTGATCGCGGCGCGCTCCGCGTGGGCCTTGGCCTTCTTGGCCGCGAGCACGTTGCTCGTCAGCATGGCGTCCGGCAGGCGGCGGTACCGCCCCATGAGCGTTCTCGTATAGCCAAACAGCCTCGCGGTCTGCACCGCGCGCGCCTGCCACGCGCGCACCTCTTGCCGGTCCGAATACCACTTGTCCAGCGTATCCGCCGCCTCCTTGCGCGTCACGCCAAAGTCCTTGCTTAGTCCGAATGGCGTTTTACCGTACGCGATCGAGAAGTTGAGGATCTTGGCGTTCTTGCGCTCCTTGCCGAACTTGTCCTTGAGCAACGGAGCCGGCGGCTTCGAGTGCGCAGAGTCCCACTCGAGCAGCGCCTCGCCGCGCTCGACCGCCTCCGCCACGTACTCATACATACCCATGGCCGTACGCGAGTGGAAGTCGCCGCCGGCCTTGAACGCGTCAATCATGGCGCGGCACTGCGTCACATGCGCCAGCAGCCGGAGCTCCAGCTGCGAGTAGTCCGCCACGATCAGCTTCTTGCCGGGAGGAGCCGTGAATGCGTCGCGAATGCGATACCGGTCCTTGTCCAGCGCTGGCTGGTTCTGCAGGTTGGGCTTGCGTGACGATAGCCGCCCAGTATCGGTATTCAAGTTGAGCGAGCAGTGCACGCGGCTCTTGTCGTCCGAGAGCTCCTGCAGCGGCAAGATAAAGTTGTTCAGCATCGTGTTGATGCTGCTGATGTCGAACAGTGCCTTGAGCGCGACGCATGCAACCGCGCCCTCCTCTTTATCTTCAAAGTGGTCGTACGCGCGCCCGTACCGCGGCGGGTCAGCGTCTGGTTCACCCGCAAGCTCCTTCAACACGTCAGCGCTTGCGGCGGGCAGCCCACTCGCTGTAAAGTGCGTCGGCGGGATGCCCAGTCCGCGAATCGTGATGCTACGCTTCTTTAGGGCGCGCTGCTTGCCTGGCTGAATGAGCTCTTCAATGTTCTCCACGTCGAACGACCGCTCTGCGGGCAGAATCTCCTTCGGCGGGTTCTTCTTGGTGTCCACATACGGCGCGAACAGTAACTGCTGCTTCTGCGCGGCGCTGTACACGTTGATGCGCGCTGCATCGTCGCAATAGCGCGCGGCCCATTCCAGCACGTGCTTCTCGAGCCGCGCGCGGTCTTCCAGCGCCTCCTGCTCGACCTTCTTGAGATAGTCGATGTCCACGTGCATGCCCTTGCGCTCAATGTCCGTGAGACACTCGCCGAACGGGACGATGTACTGGCAGTAAAAGTCGTACATGGACCCTCCGGCGCTGCTATTGTCCTCGGGCGAGTCAAACCACAGCGTCTGCTCGAGCTTGTGGCGCAGCACACGATGCAGAAACCACGTGCTCTCGGCGTCGTAGACGCTATAGCGGATCCACCGGTGGCGGAACTCTGGGAACCGCTGGAGCTCCTCGACCGACGGCATCAGCAGCTCCTTGCCGGGCGAGCCGTCCTTCTTGAGCTTGGGGATGCCGAACAGCTCCTTCATGGGCTTCTTGCGCTGGCCCAGCAGGTCGGCGCTTAGTGCCTCCAGCGAGTACCCGCCGTTCTGGAAGCGCGCCGTGTTCCAGAGCCGCGCCATGTGCATCGTGTCGCCGCCCAGGCCCTGCACGTCGATGCCGTGGTTGAACAGCACGTGCCGGTCAAAGCTGTAGTTGTGCCACACCTTCTTCACCTTCCGGCTTTCCAGGAACTCGCTAGCAAGGAGCATAACGACCAGTAGTAGCGAGAGCGTGCGTGAGTCTCTTACTCGTCAACACCGCATGGACACGGCTTGCTCACCGAAAGTACTCGAGCGTGCCCTCGGCCGAGTCCAGGTTGTCCACCCACACGTACGGCCCGTTGCCAAAGTCCACGTCCGGCCCGCTGTAGATCGACAGACACGTCACCTTCACGGTCACAGTGTGAGAGAACGGCGCCATAGTAGCATCAGCATAAGCGGGCCGAGCAGTCGCTCCCCCCCTCACCTTGCCGTTGCCGACGGGTCCGACGGCCTTGACGTCGATCTGCGCGACCTCCGTGTCGCACGCGTGGAAGTGATCGGGACCGAGCTCTTGCAGCGTCGCGAGCACGCGCCTGGCGCCCTCCTTGTCCTGCACGAGGTTCACGGGCCGCGCCTCGTCGTCCGCGGCTGTGAGTCCGGCCAGCAGGTGCGCCTCGATCTCATCCGACGTCACGTACTTCAGCCGTGCCTTTGGAGACGCGGCGGACGGCGCAGACGACCATGTCGAAGCATGGGCCGTCGATGCGGCCGCCCGCGTTAGCGCCCCGCGGCCCGCGCGCGCTGGCAGCGACCGCGCGAGCGCCGACCCCAGCCGGCTCCGGATCATCTTCACCTACACTTTTGGCACTTGACACCAGTCACGTCGGTCATAAAACACCGGTATTGTTCGGTATACAGCGGTATTACATTTTATACCGGTATTAGAACCGGTATTACCGGTATGCTCCCGTTGAAGCCCCCACGTCATCCTGGGGAAGGAAGAAGCCAGGGAAAAGGAGCGTGCAGCCCGACCATCGGGCATTGACCGACTCGCTGATAAAGGAGAAGGACAGGATGCTGAGCTGGCTGTCGGGGGCGGACGGGAACGTGTACGTGGGCGCGGGCGTGGCGGTGGCGGTGCTGGCGGTTGTCAAGTACGTGAACGCGCGCGCGGAGGCGGCGCAACTGCGCGCGTACGAGGCGGCCAAGGAGCGGCAGGCGCAGGCCAAGGCAGAGCGCGAGAAGCCCGTGGCGCGGCGCTTCTTCACGCCGGAGGAGCTGCGCGCGTTCACGGGCGAGGACGGCAAGCCCATCTACATTGGCGTGCTGGACGAGGTGTACGACGTGAGCAAGAAGCGCGACTTTTACGGGCCCGGCGAGGGCTACCACCTGTTTGCCGGCCGCGACGCGTCCCGCGCGCTCGCCAAGATGTCGTTCGAGAAGGAGGACCTGGACAGCGATGACCTGTCGGACCTCGGCTTCATGGACCAGGAGACGCTGCAGGACTGGGTCATGAAGTTCTCGGTCTACAACAGCTACCCGAACGTCGGCCGCCTGCTGCGCCACCGGGACCTGACGCTCGAGGAGCTGCGCCAGTACAACGGCGTCGACAACCCGCGCAAGACGTGCTACGTGGCGCTCAACGGCAAAATCTACGACGTGACGCTCGACGGCATGAACCACTACGGGCCCGAGGGCGGCTACAAGCAGTTCGCCGGCCGCGACTGCTCGCGCGCGCTCGCCAAGATGTCGCTCGTGGACAAGGACCTGGACGACCCCAACATCGACGACCTGACGGACGCGCAGAAGGAGACGCTCGCCAAGTGGGAGGCCAAGCTGCAGGAGAAGTACCCCGTCATCGGCAAGCTCATCAAGTGAGCGAGCGGTCGTGGGTTACACGGGAGACAAGATTGCGGCATTCATGTTGAGAGAAGTAGCACAAACACGCGCCGCGCATGTCCGTGGCGCGCATAAACCACCACAAAAATAATGGGAACGTGATGAATTGACTATGAACGCCCAGCGCTTGGCGAGAGCACGGCCAGTAAACTACTCACATCTGATGATCATCAGACCATCACGACGTCTTGGCAGCGAAGGCGCGCAGATCGACGAGCTCGGGCGCGAACAGGCCGGCCGAGACGAACGCAAGGAACCAGGCGAAGGGCCCGAGCACGCTAATCTCGAGCAGGTAGCCGAAGACGAGGGCGAACCCGAGGCGCGCGGCGTCGCTGCGGCCCTGGTGCCACTCGCCGTGCGCCTTGCGCCGCTCGTGCTCGTCGCCGTCGATCTCCATGTCGGAGCGCAGGTCGTTGCTCGCGGCGGCAGCCCTCGCCTTGCCGCCCTCTTTCTCCACCGACTTGAGGCGCGCGATGATGGGGTCGAACAGCTCGCGGATGATCGCGCGCGAGTCCGACCACAGGTGCACCACCTGCAGCGCCGCCCAGCGCGACGCCGGGAAGCAGAAGGCCAGGAACACCGGCAGCCAGAAGATGATCTCCATGTGCCGGATGCTGTCCATATTCCATGACAAAAGTAAGTCTACAATATCATCACCTTCACCGTAAGAGACCAATGGCACGCACCGGTAGCCGAATTGGATCACTGGGATGAGGACGCCGAGCAATGGAGCGGCGAGCAGCGCGAGGAGCCCGAAGCCGGCCTGCCGCGCCGCGAACAGCGCCAGGTGCTTGACGTACTCGGCGTCCCAGTAGATCGCCTTTTTCTACAGCACAGCACCACGAGGCATCGTCAGTGGCGTGTCAACTACATAGCCGTTTCGTATACATCGACTGATCGACGTTACCGCTCGGATCTGCTCGGCAAGCGCCGGGTCGCGCGTGGCGACGCCCGCGAAGAACGCGTCCTCGAACACGCGGACGTTAAAGTAGCGGCAGAAGCCGACGAGCAGCAGCGGGATGGTCGAGTTGGCCGCGTAGCGGAAGGCCTGCACCGAGTTCTCGATCGTCTCGCGCGCCAGGAACAGCGACAGCAGCAGCTCCACGGGCTTGAGCAGCACGTACAGCACGGCCATGAGCACCACCGACGCGATCACCAGGTGCTTAAGACGCCGCGAGAAGACGTGGCGCAGACTCGGGTCCGTCACCGCGCGCACGGCGCCAGAGACTGACAGGGAAACACATCGGTTAGAGCGCATGGCCCAGACATTAAATGGCACAGCCGAAGCGGAGGGCGCACCGGCGGCCATGGCGCCGTAGCCGAAGCGCTTGCTGCGCGCCGCCAGTTGCGCTGCGGGTGACGACATTGCCGTGGAGATGGAAGCGGCTTGTGACGCGTCAATACGGTTGGAAAATGAAGTTCGGGGCTGCGGCGGATCCGAATCAGTAGTGAAGTGATGATGCCGTTCAGGGAGATGTTGCGAGGAATCAGGAGCACACAGTTGAGACTCCCATATTTATTGCAGTCTACTTTCAACTATTCTCTGGATATTTATATCCAGAGTTTAGGGGAGGGGGGGGGATCGGAAACCCTCGGATTCCTTACGTAAATTTATAAATGAGTACTTCTGTAAATCACAAAAACTATGTGGTTATTTGACTTTTGTATCGAAAACGTCAGAATCCTCTATAAACTGACAAAACCTATCGCATGGAGGTGAATGTTGACCCAGTCGGTCAAGAACGACATTCGTGTAACATTCAGGTAACATCAAAACCTTGCGTTTCGGTTCTCGAGCACCGAACTGACAGGTTTTATCAGTACAGGTGCGACACCTAAGTACGAGAAGGTATGTTTCGAAATTGTTTCACAAAACCCGGTAGATATGAAGAATCGAATTATTCGGCCGCCGAAGCCAATACTTCTCTGTTCCCCAAAAAAACGAGCGTTTCAGCTAAATTGAAAAACCTCGCTACGCAATGATTGGTAGAAACTTGGCGGTCGGCCGGCCGATACCTACCATTAATTTCGTGCCCACGCCG
Organism: Phytopythium boreale; assembly: GCA_023338115.1. Taxonomy (NCBI): domain Eukaryota; phylum Oomycota; class Peronosporomycetes; order Pythiales; family Pythiaceae; genus Phytopythium; species Phytopythium boreale. The sequence continues at coordinate 776 of JAADYG010000662.1, read as the reverse complement.
GCTTAATTCCTTCGGCCCTTTTCATCCTATTTTTGCCACGCCACCACCAATGGCGCGCCCGCCGGGCAAGCGCGACCTCACCGACCGCGATCGCATGCGCATCATCGTCCACTTCGCCACCAAGTTCTATGGTGGTGTGCTGGCGCGTGGCGCGCTCAAGGAGGCGGCCACGACGTTCTCCCTCAGTCGCAACACGGTCGCGAAGGTGTGGAAGGAGCGCTGCACGACCGAGCCTCCGCCACGTCGTGGCCGCCCCCCAGTCAATGCCAACGATACTCGCGTTGCTGAGCGACTGGCCCGCATCAAGCAGGTCCCCCTCCGCCGACGCCAAACGCTGCGTGCGCTGGCGTTCGCGGCGAATGTCCCGACAACGACGCTCTTCAAGTACATCAAGCGCGGCCTCGTTCGGCACTTTGTTTCTCGAGTCAAGCCAGAACTCAGCGACGACCACAAGCGCAAGCGGCTAGCGTTTGTACTGTCAAACGTGACACTAGGTACTGTAATATGTTATTTTTGAATATTACACCTGCCATTTTGTTAGGTTTTCTCATTATTTTTCTGGATATGCTAACTCCGCTGCGCCGATTCTAGGCCGGCACGTTTCCTATTTGCACCACATGTACAACAGGGTTCATATAGACGAGAAATGGTTCAACATGTACAAAGCGTCCACAACCTACTACCTCACTGCCAATGAGCCAGAGCCGTACCGGTCGTCGCCCAACAAGCGCTACATCGGGAAGGTCATGTTTGTCGCAGCTGTCGCGCGACCTCGC
>JAADYG010000661.1:0-17884 GCA_023338115.1 Phytopythium boreale | reverse complement strand
CCCCCCCCCCCCCCCCCCCCCCCCCCCCCCGAAAATGTACCGAACGAACTCCCACGCCACCGCCTCCGTCACATCCATAGTCTGCTCGATTCCGTCGACAGGGATGAAGCAGTGCAGGCGGAAGTTTGGTTCCTTGTACGCCACGCCAGGATGCGGAACATCGCCTCGAAAAAGAACCATCTGGTCCCTTCTAAACGAAATCATCTCGCGCTTGGACTTGGGCGCCGCGCCGGCGAAGCTACCAGGAATGGTGATTAGCTTGGTGTCGCTCTGCAAGATGATGATGGTTGGGGCCTGGATCCATTCGTGCTGAGTTACCGCTTGAACGGTCCCGTAGGTCAGGAAATCACGGTGGAGTGTCTGGTTCTCCCCTTCGGCAGCGACTTCAGCACGTACCAGTAGCTGCTGGCAACTGACCACGTGTGATGCTGTTCAGACTACAATGAGGGTGTTAGTTGGCGTTTGACATTCATGAATAATTGTAAGAGTTGCTTTAGGTATAATTGTTGTTTTGACACATTTTAGTTTTAATATTTAAAGTTGTACGACTAATGTCTTGATTCAGGAGACCCCTCAGAAACCAAAAGCTGCAGATAGCAAATATATACAATAAAAAAGCGTTCAGCAAATAGTTTTGGATCTTGTGAGCTGAATGACATGCCGCTTTTGTTGATATAAACTCCTTGATGAGTTGCAGCAGCCGAAAAAAGGTTCCTCCCGAGATTTTGCTGCAGCGGTCGACGCTTTTGACGCCTAGAGATGGATTTTTTATGTTTCGCATTAAGATTCCAAAAAATGTTTAAGTATAGCAGTAAATTTTTACAATAAACAGTACTCGAATTAGTAGATGCATGCGTTTTGATCACTTTTCATACTTGAACAAAAAATATATATAAAAAAAACGTCGCGCCAACCCTCCCCAGGTAGGTTGCTTTGAGCTGTAGTGTGCCAACTACTCCAGCTACGCACCTCCTACCATCTCCGAACGTAGTTTGAGTACATATTTTTCTACCTTTCCAAACAAATTTGTCTTTAACGCCCGACCGCAGCTTTTAATTCGGGTATCGTTTATAAATCCACTACATTTGAGAGATGGATCGAAAGTTAAATGCAACATCGAAACGCGTAAATTTGTATACAGGCAATGGCTTCTACATTGGGTCGGCAATGATGGGAGATTGTATGCGACTGCGCCAATTCAATCGTTGAACTGAATACAGAGCCGACTTTGGCGGTCTTACACTTGTGCTTCGGTATCAGTCCTGGTTTCCTGCCTTGCTTTCCTTCCTCGTCTGGTTCCTTGAAGACTTCTGGGACTTTCAGTGGCGTGTCGCGCACCACGGATGAGCTGCTGAACGCTGAGACAAACTGGTAGTTGTACGCACTGCTCAAAGTCGCGACGCTGTAAGAGTGCCATGCAAACAGTTCAGCCACGGGCTTGCTGCGGTGGTTTGCCGTTTTCACAGCATGAACGCGAGGAAATTGTGCGTCCTGGAACACTTGGTAATCTGAAAGTACCCTATTGAACGCTCACGTTGTAACATTCGTATAACCAAGTATAGCTGTAAAAGGTGCTGGCGTGGTAAATTCCTTTTAGACAGGTAACACTGTTCAATCCACTGAAGGCTCTTTGTTGGCTTAATGGCAACTCTCATGCGCTATAAAATAAACATGTTCGAAAGTACACTTAAATTCGACGTGCTATTGGTCAACTTGTGTCCTGATTTGATGTCTTGATATCCGCATTGTTTTATTCACTTAGAAATTGAATGGAAAAGTTATCATATTATTGATATGTGCCTGGTTATGTTCATGTTGAGGTGGGAGGTTGGTTTTAGGAGGGGTGCCATTTTTGCTCTATTGGTTGTATAGTGGCTGAAGTGCGCAGTAAAAAGTATTTGTTGCATCATGGCGTTCGTTTTTCATCATGAGCGTTCAATAGGGTACTACGGTAGTTACATTTATAGGTAGATTTTCAGTGGTCACTACATCAGTAGGTAGGTTACGGGCACACGTCAGGCACAGTTAACGTGGTGTCGTGTTGTCGCTCGCTGATTAGTTGAAAGTAGGGACGCAGCTGAGCAGCGATGTAGAAGTGATGGCACTGGCTACGTCACCGCCGCGCGAGCCCAAAGCTCCTGCCAGCACCAAAGGGGGGAAGAATCGGAAGATCTGCCTGGCGATGAAGAGGAAGCTGCCGGTTACAACAGCACCACACCCACCGACGCGCCGGCGTCCGAGGGACGATGACTCAGAGGAGCCACTTGCCGAAGAGCCAGAACACCAACGAACGCTACGCGAGCCGGCGCAAATGCAGCGAGGCCGGGAGCGTCGACGCCAAGGCCCTTCTTGGACGGACGCGTCAAGATTTTCAAGCTGATTAAGCTCTGCAACGATGAGGATGTCTACAACATGGACGCATTATTCTACAGAGCGCTGCACGGTCACGCACAAGACTATCACAAACGACGGAACAAATCTCTCCATTTATGAATGGTATCCGCTATAATAATTCTGAACAACGCTCGGTCAGAAATCGGGGACAAGCGATTGGCTGAAAGGAATAATGTTCACAAAAATTACCCAATTATAATGAACAAAAATAATAATCCTGAAAGCGTTAAATCTGAGGTTGGCTGTGTATTTTCAGATCTAAACTGTGGCATTCGGAATTTTGGGAATGGCATTCGCAAAAACTGCGCCTCACTACATCAGAAATGACCTCTTCCCAGGCTTCCCAGGCTTTGATTGTGCGCTTGATCGACTGAATACGCTTGTCCTTTGCAGTAGCGTTGCGACCGACCTTTTCGCGCAAATACAAACTTCTAGTATTTATTTTCAGCGGTCCCATCACACCTACATCTAGTGGCTGACATACAGAAGTAGTGTTCTCCGGCACAGGGCAGACTGTAGCGCAAATTTCCTCTACAATGTATTCTGAAACATGGCCAGAAGAACGGAGGGGGCGTCAATCGAACTTGAGCAACTCACAAGCGTGCCGTTTCCAAACCCTTGCGTCCATCCACGCGTTCTCTTGAACCGCGTAGACCTGGCCGAGCTGGTAAGTTTGTAGCTCCTCACCACCGCGCACTCCCGTCACAATGAAAAGAATCGGTATCTTCTTGACTGGTCAAGCCAACAACAAAACTAGCATAATTTCCGAGCATTTCAATATTGAAACCAAGTCAAAACGTACTATCTGCTCTCACAGTGATTACAATAGTGAGGCTGGCCGAGTGGTTCTGCTGGTTCAACACGGTCGCCGGCGCTCCAACCTCCGACTAAATGCGTGACAGTGGTATGTCGTAATATGCAGCAGTCTCGTCCACGGTGTAGATCTCGTTGCTGCCGTACGGACCGAACTCCCCCCAAAAACGCGCGGCAAAATGGACTAGCGCTTGCTACAAATTCGCGGTGGGTTTGTTAGCGTGTTGCGGTGTTCGCTTTGAAAACGGTGCCTAAACATATAAAATGACAGTAAATAGTTTATTACAACAACGCACGAAAACACGCATCTACATTACCAAGCAACAAAGCGCTGAATAAGGCGCATGAGCGCATCATCAGCACTGGATTCGCTCTTCTGGTGGTCGTGTTACGAATCGAGCCACTCCGGGTGGTTCTTTTAAATGCCCTTGATTACATGGAACGTTGAAAGGTCCCGTAGATTAAAAAAAATCGAAGAAGTTAAATGTGTGAAATATAGAACAACGTTGGCATGACTCCACTTTTCTCTACCTCACCTCGTTTTCTCATCTGACGTCCTTCATAAACATAACCAGCTAATGCGAGAACGAGATCATCTCGAGCCGTCGGCGGCCCTGCGTCGTCTTCTACGTGACCGAGCCCGCGAATTCGGTTATTTTCTTCTTATCGCGCACCCAGTCGTGCACTGTCGTGCGCTGGATGTCGAACACCCTGCTCGCCGGCCTCACGCCGTCGCAAACGGCGACGGCTATCACCTTGCGTTTGTATGCAATTTTGTAGGAACACTGCGCTACCACCTCTTTGAAAAAATGATGGGAACGTAAACGCCGACAGAATGTAAGTGAAAACGGCTTGATTTTTGTCTTTCTTGTCAATTTTTGATTGGAAAAAATGTGTATTTGCCTTAAATATTAAAATTAAAATTTCGTAAATTGTGAGAAGGGTGGGTTACGTCGGATAGATTTTCCCGTCGTTTGTTGTACAGTGGTGGGGAAGAAGATCATGCGTCCTAAAATCATTCAATTCTGTCCTATTTGTCCTAAAAAATCACATAAATTTCGGAAATGACGGCAACTTCAATATCGCGTTCTTGTCCTAATTGGACAGGTTTCACCAGTGACTGGAGTGACAAACTAGATTTTTACAGCAAGCAGAAGACACGAAAACGATAGATTTTAGTTACTGGAGCTCGGAGCGCACCAAAACTTGCAACATTCCGCTCTGCATGACGAGTATGCTTGGTACCTTGGATGTTCGCTTGTTGATGAAGATTAACGACTCGTCGAGGTGATGTGTGTTGCTGGAGAGGCTGTTGGATCGGATTCAATTCCAGTGTTTGTGGGCTTTGACTTTGACTGGTGACCGCCCTGGATGTAAGAGGTGAATGGTTCACTTCGAACGTACTCGGAAGCTGTCTTGGGTCTCGCCTCGAATGAACACCTGAGCCACGTGGATCGTCGTGTCCATTTCGGTGATGCCGACAATGTTGAGCAGTGGCATGTTGAAGCAGTTGGTCTTGTCGGTGCAGTCCATCAGAAGAACATCAGGGTTGCCCTTGTACACAGCAAGTGCTTCGGTCATGGAAGAGATGCAACACTCGGCTCTTCTTGTCCTGTAGCAACCGTATACTCGTCGGTTGACAGCAGCTCGATCAGGCCTTCTATCCTCGATTTGTCTTCTAGACCGTCGTTGGCGGCTTTCTCCCTCGCTGTAGACGTTTCGGATCGTCACGCACGTTCCTGGTTTCTCGACATGAATCCGCGCTAGTGACTGCGGCTGAATCTTGCTGTTGGCGCACTGGACGTCGGACCGTGACAAACGGTGGAAGTCGGCGCAGGGTTTCGCGGCAATCTTGCACTCGGTCTAGTACACCGTAGCTGAGCGCCCTGAGATTGCGCTGTTCGCGATGTAGAGCTTGCATCGACGCCAAAATAGCGTTTCGAAGAAAGCGAGCTGCATGAATGGTGATGTAGCCTCCTTGAGGATGCCGGCGCAGGTACGCCAGACAAATAGCGCGGTACCTCTCTCTGCCATGATATCTGTAGGCGTGCGTGTCTGGCGGCGTGCAGCCATGTAGGTATAGGGAAGGATTGGGAATGAGTTGTGTTTGAACTCGCTCGCGCGGACGAGCACTTTAACCCTTCTGTCCCCGGGTTTTTATTCTGTATAATACAGAGTAGTTTTATCTTGGTTTCACTATGATGGATGTCGCAATTTTTTCTCTGTATTTAGCCTGGTCTCTCCATCATAAATCGTCATCGCTAGTTTTTGATTGGGTAATAAAGTTTTATGTGCAACTGTTGCTGGTGCATAAAATGCGTTTGAACCTTTATAAAAATTATCCCTTTCGAAGCCGATACAATATCTGTTGATGCCATACAACTTTGAAAAGAATTATGGGAAGTCACAAGGCAATTGCATACAGAGTAAGCACTCCATGGCATCTCAATTTTGCGTATTGTACTGAATACGGAATTCAGAAACATACAGCATTACAGAAGGAATGTTCGGCGATACTTTGTATTGAACCTGAATACGCCTGCATGCTGATGTAATTCTGGTTGTAGTATTATTCCAAGATCATAATTCCGTCACATACACAGTAAAGCCATAATTTCCACGTCAAATCCGTATCTTGCACAGAATAGCGGAGACCAAAAATCGATTAGCAAAACCTCTCCAGATTTTGTACCCCTTTTTCTACACAGTGAATATTGGTGCATAAGTTAGCCGCTCAAAGCTCATCTTCCTACGTCGAGAATTTGTCGTATATAAAAACCAATATGTGAAACGTCAACTGCAGATAGGCTCCCGCACTATTAATTTTTGTCAAACTTGCTATTCTGTATTATACAGAATTCGAGGACAGTGGGGTTAAATATACCTTGATTCCCGTGATTTGATTGACTGCTTCTGGAAATCACATTAGCGTTAACAAAAATACTTGTGTTGTCGTTGATTGGCCATTTTTTGTAGGAAACTTCTGCCAGAAAGCAATGATTGGCGTAAACTATTCTTAAAATAGGGTTTGGGAGATCTGAAATCCGAAAAAACGACTGAAGGGCTTGTTCAACGTCTCGTCGAGTTGTTTTTAGACCGTATATTTATAACTGGTGATGTTGAGACAATCACGTGTTGTCGTAGATTGGATAAATTTTGAAGAGAGCTTCTGCCTATAACAATGATTGGCGTAAACTATTTTTTTTAGATAGTGTTCGCGAGATCTGGATTCTGAAACCACCCTGGAGGGCTTAGAGCATCTTCACCGGCCAGAGTTTCCGACATATATAGACGATGACAGGTCGACGAGTACTGCATTGTTCGGCGCTGGACAGACAGAGTGACTCATTTCGGACTTCTGGCAACCTATCGAATCGAAAGTTACCATTCGTCGCTCAAGCGCTGGATTAACGCATCGACCGGCGACCTGCTGACCATCTACACGCGTATGACGCACTGGTGAGCCCTATCCATTCAGAAGCATTGGACGGCCGTATCTGACGCCCACACCAAGCTGCTGGCATCGTTGCGGAGTCGCCTCTACGCACGGGTCGTCAAGATCGTGCACAACTATGCACTCACGCGTTGTGTTGAAACCCATGCGACACGAAGCGGCGCCGCGGTACACTGGTGTGTACTCACGAACAACCGGACTCCCATGCGTACACAGACTGAGAGAGCTGGTAACAAGAAATGAGCATCTCCACATCACTGACTTCCATCCCCACTAGTGGATATCACGCGCACATGCACCGCCCGCCCAACCACCAGTCATCCTGAAGCCCGCAACCATTGCAGACAAAAAGAGCTGAGCGACTGAGTCATCGTTAAGCGCAAGATCGACGCTCTCATGCAAGGGGAAGGGGAAAGAGGGGGACATGGCGACTTCCGAGTGCGTTCGAAGTGAACCATTCACCTCTTACATCCAGGGCGGTCACCAGTCAAAGTCAGAGCCCACAAACACTGGAATCGAATCCGATCCAACAGCCTCCAGCAACACACATCACCTCGACGAGTCGCTGATCCCCATCAACAAGCGAACATCCAAGCTACCACACGGACTCTACCCAGTGTCTCTCTCACTCCCACTTTGGTGCGCTGGCAACCGTACCAGCTACCACCACTGCGCTCTCATCTCCCCGATCCGACTCACGATATGGCTCCCGATCCGACCCTCCCATCCTTCTCAATATTCTACTCTTCTGCTTTGGCCCTGTACTCTCCTGTACAGTCTCTTTGATGACACAGCAAACAAAATTGTGCTGATCGCTACAGGCTTTTCTGGTCAAATCGTTTGGGTTCTATACGGGTGCGGTATCGTTATCACTTCCCCTGTGACTCTGTAACGGGAATGGGGCCCCGTTACTTAAGCTTACACTAAGTATGGAGGAAGCGCAGACTTGTGTAGAACAAGGAAAAAGAAACTCTGAATTAGGATCCACCAGGTCAGACCTGGTGTACCGTACGCTACCCGTGGGGAGCGGCCTAACCTCTGATAGGCTAAAACTAGGAAGGAAATCAACCAATCACAGACTGCCAACACGGCAGTCTGATGACAGACATGACGGAACCGCGTCATGACCTGCACCCCTGGCCTACCTACTTTTGTAACGGGTGGCCCCGTTACACTGAGCAAGAATAGCGATGAAGTAATCTCGGTCTGTGGAGTATTCACCATGTAATCAGCCATCTGCGGAGCTAGGGGGGCACTGTAGTTTGCAAGGTCGCGATGGAGCACAACATGTACCGTGCTATTCTGCCATTCACGGGTAGAGGTCGGTTAGATACAGGTGCATGTTTAAGTTGTCCCATTGGGGGTGTTTGGTATGAAGAGTGTCACTGGAGCGGAGAGTTATGGCGAGCCCTCAGTCCCTCATAGCAATTAAAAGGATAGGTAGAGAAAAAGTAGAAGCAGATGAGAGCAGAAGTAACACACAAAGACCAGAAACAGAATAAAAGTCAGTTGAGAACTGACCAGCAACCGAGCAAGTGGGTTGGTGGGTACCAGCGGAGGTCCGTCGAGGTCCAGCGAGAACATGGGTGACTAAGTGGGCATGTTGGAGGTCTCGATGCTCGTCCAAAACGGCCCGGTCGCCGCATCGCGCTGGCTGCTCTATCGGACTTCTCACCACTAAGCCAGGGATGTGTATGAATTTTAAGATGATTATCATATGATCCTATAATAATCTATTAGCAGTTCTGCAACAAGAGGCAGGCGACATCGAGCAACGGTCTCGACTTCACTGAAACATACTCAACCACCAAAAACTTTCCCATACTTCCTCGATCTAAGCTGAAGCGCTTCGTGTCTTTTATACCTGACGGCTCTGCTTCAAACATGATACATGACAACATATATACATTTGCGGGGTTGGGGATACGCATAATAACTCCATTTTTAGGTCTGTGGCAGTGTCTCTTTTACTTAGAGGTTCATGTTACAGTTCATGTTATTTTGAAATATCAATTGACACCACGTTTCCCTCAGTTTCGGCCAGTTGATATCGGTGTTTTTCGTGATTAAGGGAACGTTTGTTCTGGCGCAAACGAAGGCAACGAGTACTTTTTTGGTAAATCTGACCTTCTGTATTTGTAGTAGACAATGTCAAAATTTGTTTCAATCCATTCAGTGACGGCTTCGATATTACAATAATTCGAAAGCTTGGCACTAGCCGCAGCGGCCTCAAGAGCTTCGTGCGAGTCGGCGATAACTGCCGTGTAGTTGAGGATGCTGACACTCATCCAGTTGACAGTCGTGTGTGGTCACTCCATGTCGCAAAGTCCAGCGACGCGTTCCAAGCAACGACGGACACTGTTCGTTGGGATGAGTTTTCCGCCCCACTTCGCCTCTGTGATGTAAAAGCAGCACTTCCTCGGATGCAACTTTAATCCGCGCTCTGCGCACAGAGCAAGCACGTGCTCGAGCGCTGGCATCAGGGCGTTCGGCATGACCCGAGAATGTCGTCGAGACACGCCAGAATCTCCGAGAATAACAGCGGACCGACAGTTGTTTCTACAACACCCTGGCAGTAGGCATCGGATGCACCCATCAGCACCCTCGTCGTCGTGTACAGGCCGCGATGCGTGATGATTGAGTAGATTCCAGGGGACTCTTCCGCGAGAAGCAGCTGCCAATATCCCTAAACCAATCGTGGGTGAAGTAGCACGATCCCTCAGCTTTATCGAGGTCGCTTTCCCAGTCTGGCATCGGCCACGGCATACCCTCAATTATAAGCTTGTGCAGTCTTTATGCGTTCAATCTAAGGGAAAAACTGCAGTTTTATTAAGAATGTCAAAATGCACTCTCCTAGCCGAAAAAGAATCCTCCAAATAATAATTCACTTAACGGGGACCAGCGAGTAATCGCGATTCGACGAATAATAAAAAGAACGAGCTGCTGTAAAAACGGTCAACTCTGCTCCGTTTTTCCTAGTGCAATGGGAAGGATATGAGAGCTGACGTTGGACCCGAGGGAGAGATTCCTTAACGCAATGGCACATTTCCAGCACGAGAACCACACTGCTATTTGGGAGCACAGCAGCACTCGCAATCGCCCAAGGCCACTCCCGCGCGAGCAACCGGCACGCCGTAGCCCGCGTCATCAAGGTACAAGGCAATTTGTTCATACTCACTACCGTTCGTTTTCAGTTCAAGATGATCGCTGAATTTGTATTTGCCACAGTTCTCTGGACGGCACCGTAGTTCGCTCGTAGTAAACTCTCTGTGGGACAAAGACAAAGTCGATGCTAGATATCTTACACACTCTGAACGACAAGCTGGATGATAATGGAGTCAAGACCGGCTGCCACCACTGCTAGACTGCAGGATCTCATTCTGGTCATCAACGTCATCGTGGAATGTGCCTCGAGCTAGATCGAGCAACTTTTCGGTTAATAATAGGAAAGACGATAGGGCTGAGATATCCGTATCTCTTGCACCCTGGCATCGAAAAACCTACCGACATTATTCTAAGTACTGGCCATGTAAAAAAGCTTATCTGAGCCAATCAGATAAGTCTTTCCTTCTATCCTAGCACGAGCAAAGCAGTGATATATGTATATCCGTTGACCTGGTTGAACCTCAACAACGAGAATGTGATTATAGTTGGTGTTGGCAACACCCCGACACAAGCGCGTCTGAAAAACACAACAGGCAAAAGCAGCAACAAATGTCAATTTCATGCGATAATGAAAGCAAGACAATAAAATGCACATCTTTGATCCTTGGTACGAGCGCAATTTGCCGAGGAACAGCAAGTTGTACCTTTCTTGCGCAAGACCCGGTGGGGCGCAGCGGTACTTGTACCCGTCAGTCCGCGGATCTCCGTGCGACAGCGCGGGCTGGTTCGCTCGAGCACATCCAGCGCTCGGGCCATCTTCTCGCGCGACAGCAAGTCGCGGATCTGAAACGCGTTATTGACGCTATAAATATCGCAAAGCGGCATTGACTCAGGCGTGCCGCTCTGATTTTGGCATATAATACCCACTTCTGTGTCTTAACCTATAAATGAGGGCAAGAATGGCAAGAATGGCAGGAGTTAGAAAGACAAATCATATAAGTACTGTAAATAATAACGCATATCAGTGCCAAGCAGTTCAGTGCAGAGTGCAGTCACACATCTTCCAGAGCAAGAGCTGGAGTCTGGGCATCAGCCAGTCATGGGCAAGCGACCCATAAAAATACTGGACTGCTAACCTACCGATATAAAACTCAACGATGTACCGTACGTACCATGAGGGATGACACTCGGGTGGCGAGGTTGCTAGTTGACTTGGTGGCTAGCTGGCTGGCGTGAGAATGAGCCGCCACTAACACATGTCGCCCTCTAACCTGCACGAAAAGTCGGTACACGGAGCCGCTTTTTACTCAGTAAGGCATGTACCTGGTAACAAAGACCTGGGTACTTAGAACGGCTCAATAACCTCAAAGGCAGTCAAAATCACCGCTTTTTTTTACATCTGCACGATGCACGAAACCCTTACAAGAGAAAATCGTGTCAAAACTATATTTGGTGCGTTGGGCGTACACAACAGCAGCTTCATAAAGCGAAACTCTTGCTCCGCGACGGGGACAAGTAGGCAACACCCCAGACAGTCAAAGAAAATAACCGACGATGCCTCCTCGGAGCAAAACGCACAGTCTGACTTACAACGGTTAATTCCTATCAGACAAAGTGTGACACAGTAGTCGGACACAGTGAAGTTGAAGTGTCGGTTTCATTTGCTTCAATCGACATTGGAAACCTAGTGCCTAGGAACACCGGCAACCTCGTGCCGATTGAGGGAGGCAATTAAAACAAAACAGACAACTCCCAAAGAATCGGTCACGGTACTGGATCGAACTGTGCACCGTCGTTATATGTATGTACAAACATCAAACAGTTGGCTATGGCATGTCCATGGGTTCTCCATGTTGACCTGCCTCGCCGCTTACATACGGTACGATAAAGTCCCTACGAATACACTTATCCTTTTACATTCCAGAACGTCAAGCTCTCTCACTCATTCTTCTCTCCTCGGAATACAGCAGGACGTCGAGCAGATGCACACTAAAACCTTGCAGTGCCTTAGAAACAGACTCGGTGTTCTCCAGAACTTGCGCGGGTGACAATTTCAGGCGGTTGATGGGAGCAGCTCGGCGAGATCGTCGCCCTCACTGTCAAGAATCTTGAGGAGCTCGAAGTACCGCTTGACCATTGCGAACGTCGAGCTCCACTGGGTGTCCTGACGGATCACTAGACGGAGCTTAGTCTTGAAGGTAAAAATGATCATACAACCCTCAAGTTAAAAATAGTATCTTCGGTTTCAAAGATTACAAATATAGCCAAAATGTACCAACATTTTGCCGATTGAGTCAGCGTCTGCAGATTGAGCATCAGGCCTTGCTCCTCCATGTAGCGGTGAAGCGCCTCGCGGACAGCGAGGCTGCGACGATTCCTCAAGTATCCGACAAGCGGTACAAGCATAAGCGTTGCCAGGCAATGGTTAACGGAGCTGTTGTCCCCACAACTAAACAGACACTGCTCCAGCCGCTTCACGGAGACGCGGGCCAGCATCATCGCCCCGGGCGTGGCCATCGATAAAATTGTCGGTGGGTTCATCGATGAGTGGAGCCATGCTGGGAAGCGGGAACCTCGCAATCCACCCCACCTCGTTACACGCGAACACCGCGCGGTAGCACTTCAATGCGTGGCTCCACCCACCGATAATCAGCCCAAAACGGTCGGGCATCTCGGCCGCAATCGTCTGCTCGACAGCGCGCGTCACGCCTTCCATGGTGGTGCGCAACGTTTCGATGTAGATGGGCCGCAAGCTACTGCTGTTCTGTACCTACGCAATGTAATACCGGCAAAAATAAATAATTTAGTACTTCGGAAAACGGTGTCTCTTTACAGTTGTCCGATGACTAATAGAAACATACATAAATGGACAATTTGTATAGGAACAGACCATCTTGCGAGCCTGTTCTCGCAGAACGAGAGCGACAGGCTGGTGTTGACGATCTGGTCCAGACAGCTGCTCAGGTTCTGTAATGATTGGAGGGCGTACGGTAGTGAGCCATCGAGCCAGACTCGCCTGGCGTCGCGACGAGCATCTCGTCGACGAAGACTGGGCGCTCGCGGCGGATGTGCTGCATCAGATTCGTGAACCACGTGCCCTGGCCTGAACATGATTTCGGACCGCAACGCAACGACAGCGGTAGTGCTCGGGGATCATCTCATCGTACTGGTCGCGGCACGAACGGAAGTAAAGCTCGGCAACCAGGCGGTTGGAGAAGGATGGGCGAGATGCATTTCCGATTTTGCTTAAGCCTGAGCACGTCTTGGAGAAAGCACTTGAGGAACGAGTTGTCTTGTACAAAGAGTACTGTACAATGAGCAATGCATAAACCCAAAAATACACGGGGTCCTTGTCATTCTTACATTCAACATTTCAAGTACGAGCGCATCTCATAAGAGCGAGAAGGTCCGGCGGGATGTCGTTCAACGGGGACAAGCACTTCTTTGCGCCATGGAAGGACACGGTAGGCTTACATCAAGGATCTCCTCAACCAAACCATACACAAGACCTACTCCAGTCAGTTGACGGTGTCACTGACTGCGGTCCACTTTCTCTGAGTTTTCCTTGGTCTGTTTTCTTCTGTACGGCACGCGTCACGGTAGCTGGATTCGATTTACTCATTACTGCCCATCTACCCGACCCAACCAGACGGGCGTAAAGTCCGTACCCTCTACTATACTTGCGCGTGATTACAAAGTTTTTTTTTTTACCTATCATAAAAGGGAAACGAGTTGTTTAGCCAATGGGTGGCTGCTTATCTAATGTATCGGAAAAGTTGAATAAATAAAGCAGCCGGAAAGATAGGACACCTGGATATTTTTGAGTGAAAATGTAACCGGGCGAGGCTTTACGCTCGGTTATTTAGGCTTACACAGGCGCTGTGTGAGGAAGCAAGACTCTTTATGTAATCTGTACGAATTACGTACAGATTTGCAGTAAAAGAAGGCTTTTAACTTTGGCGCAAATTGAGAACTGTATTGACGATTTTAGCGTCCCGTCTGGCGGTCCCAGACGGGCGCAGGGTCCCTAACCTCTACTAATCTATATATGCATTCTGGAAGGCACTCACGAATGGTCGTGAGCGCCCCAAGCGGAAGAACAACTCTGATTGGTAAAAATCAGAGACTTTCTACCAATGGGAAGACTGGAAAGGGGTCGGACAGCCAATGGGTGGCTGTCCGCACTAACACAAGGACTAGTGTGGCGTACACTAATCTTGTCAGGGACCGGACCGAACGTAGTGTGCGAACACTACATTCAACGATACAGTGCTGTGCTGTAACGGACAGCGTACCCCGGTACGCTGCGTGTAACCCTGTTACAGAAAATCCTCAAAGGTGTGCTGTCTAGACGGAGTGTTCCAGAGATGAGGAGTTCTTGTTGCCTCCAAACAGCGCAAAATAAGGTGTTATCATCATCCCTCTGTCAGTGACACTGCCCCCAGCCAAAATGAACTCAACAATGCTGGAATAGCTGTCTGATTGGATAATTGGATCTGCAGTGGTACTATATTGTGACAAAGGCGAAATATGTTAATTAAATATGAGGCATAGAACTCATCATTGGCGAAAAAAAAGTTCTTCCTTTATTCAGTTGCGATTCCCATATTCATATCGAGTCAAATGTTTCGATTCTTTCTATTTTTTTATACCATGTTCATGGGCAGAGGTTTGTTAGGAGGAGGGATGTCACTTTTATTTATTTTTTTAGCCCCACTTTGTCAGAACACTAGCAATACTACCTGCTCTCAAAAATTGACAGTGGGTACACCTTGTTTTGAGCAAAAACTGGTCATGAAAGTGCAAACCTGTCAAAGATACTGGAGTATGTGGCATTTTGCAATATAAAAACATGCCCTATTTTCCAACTTTTCAGGTAATTTATTATATAGAGTAGGTGCTCGTATCCCCAGTACGCTCGTGTAACCATATCACAACTTTTCTATGGTTACTGTACCAAGTACGAAATGGTCTGTTAAAATGGGAAGTTGAAAAATCACACCAGCAGCAAAAAAAATGCAGCTTTTTTTCCTATCCGTAAAGTAACAGTAATACCATATTCCCAAAACAACATGTTCATTTTTCGCTTATGAATTATTTGAAGCATCGACCCACGAATCAAATATA
This sequence comes from Phytopythium boreale, assembly GCA_023338115.1. Classification (NCBI taxonomy): domain Eukaryota; phylum Oomycota; class Peronosporomycetes; order Pythiales; family Pythiaceae; genus Phytopythium; species Phytopythium boreale. The sequence continues at coordinate 2,991 of JAADYG010000661.1, read as the reverse complement.
AAAAATGGGCAGCTTTGGGGCAACACCTGGAAATCTAAAGCCGTGTTCGAAAGTTTGTAGAAGTTTCAGCCCGATAATAGTATTTTTGCTTCAGTTTGCACGTCGAGCACAACTTTTTAAAGTGGGACCGAGATCCGTGAAATATGTGACTTTCCGAAATTATGTGAAATACAATCATTTTCTTTCCTTGAAACCTCGATTTTGGCAAAGTTCGTGATATTACGATATCTCCTCGAACACCACCTGAATCTCTGGACGACGCTAATCGTGACTTGAAGTTGTTTAGACGATTAATTGAGTCTTGTGAGTCGATTGATGCGTTGCACGACCTCACAGTGTTGTCGTTGCTGAAAGACAGCCATTTGAAAAGACCTTTGTAGTCCAGGGATAAGGTCACACGCTTTCACTAAAATGCACATGCGAATATCAAGTATAGCAGTTATATACAGCAATATACAGTATTGGAAACCCACTTGGTTTACCTATTTGATTCGCTATTCGGGTCAATTTATACCCCCAATAATTAATCACAGTTATGTATAATCCAAGTCAAACCTGAATAATAACGAGTACTTTCTAAAAACACAAATTTAGTTTGCTACGCGTATTTGTTTATTTATGCAATTTTGTTAGACACATTTGTGAATTTACTCGAGGTTCTTCCCTCTATGGACTAAAACATAAGAGCACAAAATGGTTCCTGTAAGGTGGTTGGTAGTTTAGAGATGAGGGCCGATTAGATCCCACGCGGCTTTTCCTCTATAATATAATCGTTTTACTTCTTCTTACTTTTTCAAATGCGAAATGGGAGAAATCGCCACCAAGAACAAGGAGGGTGCGCACTCTGAAAAAAAACACCATACCAGCAAAAATGCTGCGAGAATAAACAACGATCGCTGCTATTGCGTGTGTCAAACAGCACGAGATCTTGACAACGGAATGGAACCCAATAGAAATCTAACGGCAATGCTTGCCCAATTCAGTTAAATGGGATATCGAATTCGTACTTCTTCAATATAGCAGCATAACGTAATCAATAGACGTTTTATGCTTCAGTAAACAGCACCTTTACTCTGAAATAGAAATCACTTTGGCTCGATTCTGATCCTGACTACGAAAATATGTCTGGGAATTGATACCATTTTCTTGCCGATTTACGAGGCACACACATTTGTGATTTCAGGAGTCGCCCAATGCCTTACCCCGATATCTCCCCTATATATGTACGAGTACAACTGGCTCTGCTGATAGAATTACAGGTGACCCAGCACTATTTAAACTAACTTTATGGTGCGAGGGCCAAACTTGCACACGCCGCGTCACAAACGAGTGACAATCAGCGGCATTTCGCTTTTGAATGTAAAGCTACAGCAAACACTCCCATTAAATGCAGTCCAGTGATTGAGTCAATACAAGGCTGACTTACTCCACTGATTAGATTTTATGCACATCCTATTTACAGTCCACGACACCATCGAGAGAACCTTTGTTTTAAATGATTTCGGGGACACATTATGAACAACCAAAAAATTAGCATTTTTTGTCAGTTTCAACCGTTCATAGCGGCTTTATTTTGGCGGAGTTATGACGGTTTCACTCCAGATCCTCTCCGTCCGAGTCCTCGCTCCCGCTGCTAGTCTCTGGGTCGCTGTCACTGCTCTCATCTACCTCGTCTACCGCCCTAATGTGATCGTAGATCTCGTAAAGCGCCGCTGTTGACTTCCGGATGCATCCCTCGAGGGATTTTTCGGTCATAGCCTTGAACGCCGCCTCCAGCCGTGTGAGGACCGTTGTCATCGTTGTCGTTGACGTGTACTGGCGCCCGACCTCCCGCTTCACATCAGCCCACACGGTCTCAATCGGTTGCAGGTCTGAATGATGTGGTGACGTCCATATACACGACCCGCCCGTGGCGAGATAGCACAGCCACCATTTCACAAACGTAGAAGTCGCGCTTGATGGCGTGCTCGGACGAGAGCCTGTAGCCGCGATGGGAGTTCTCTCCGCGCTTGTACCCCTTGCGCTTCAAGAAGCGCTGCACCGACCGCAGTGATGCGCTGTACTCCTTGGGGTCGTTCATGTCCACCGTGATGTAATTGTTCTCGACGAGGTGCTGCAGTACATCGCGTGCGACCGTATGTACTCGTTGCTGGCGGCGCTCTCGCTCAAACCCTTGCACCGATGCCGTGACGCTTGCGACGTCTGGGACGAGCGATGGCCGGTCGCACTTGTTTGATGGAAGTGTGCTAGTTCGTAGTTCTTGATCGCGCCGAAACGACGTCCAGACGTCGAGCACAACGGGCTTGGCCCGCCCGAGCAGGCGCATGACGGTCTTCGTCGCGTTGGCGCTCCTGACCTTCTGTCCTGGCCCTGCTTTTTGTTGTGAAAGGTAGTGCTCGTACCGCAGGCGCGACTGTGCCATTAGGATGTCCAATTTGTCTTCACGAGATAGCGCCCGCGGCCGGTTCTTCTTGACGTAGCGCACCACCTCTTGGTAGCGGTCGTGGTCGACCACGACGCGAACGTACCGGTCGTTCATGGCTCTTGTGAGAATGGGGCTGTGGGTGGGGGTGAACGCCAACATTCATATTGTGGTACTAATGTGGATGAATGTGCCTCGAACAGGCTCTGTAGACAGTTGTAATCAGTGGAAAACGGTATAAAACTCGAAAGAAACGTCCACGAGTTTTGTTTTTTTCGTTGCTTGACGGCAATTATGACGGAAACCGATTGATTATGACGCCAGTAGATAGGTGTAGTGATTAGCTATTCAGGCATACCTTTTTGTTTTCGACCGATCAAAATTGCCGAAAATATGGCCAAAGGTTCTCTCGAAGGTGTCGCGGACTGTTAAGCAGGTAATAACGACCTTTTATAAAAGATACTTGTGAATGGACCAATGAACCGGGTTTCACACTATGAGAATCAGTACATTACGCGCTTTTGGAGGATTTTTTATACTTTATTTCATTATGGTGGCATACCCAAAAT
>JAADYG010000660.1:0-17919 GCA_023338115.1 Phytopythium boreale | reverse complement strand
TGTACCCACTTTTGATAAATTTTTGAATTTTGAATGTAAAATGGCGCAAAATGGGGCAGGTGGTATATCAATCGTCTTGGTTTTTTATGGGCTTTCTTCTCATATAACTCTTTTTGCAAAACGATTTATGACAGATTCGGACCCGACCTCGTTTATACTTCTGCGCAGGACTGTATAGTACTGGTGTATACCTGCGCTCCATTGTCCCCAACCCGCGCTGACCGACACAGTTGGAGTCGCCCATACTACCACACCGACCGACCGAACGCCATGCCGCTCATGCCGGGGTCCCCGCGGCCGTCGACGCCGGCGGCGGAGGTCGACAGCGGCGTGTACCGCTCCATCTTCCAGCAGCCGGTGCTGGACATCCCGTCCGCGGCCCCGTCCTACGCCTGGTTCGAGTTCCTGCTGCACCCGGAGGCGCTCCAGAAGCACGTGAGTCTCTCGCGTCGTGTCGTCTGTTGGGGCGCGGAACGGCCCACTCCTGGCGCTATGATGCCGCTCAAGGCGATCTAAACACGCTAACGATGACGATACGCCGTGTGTGACGCAGCTGGAGACGCTGCGGCGGCAGCAGGCGGTCGACGTGCACAGCGCAACGTCGGCGATGGAGCTGGTGCGCGAGTTCCTGGACCAGGCGCAGCTCGTCGCGGACGAGGGCAACGGCCGCAACAACCGCTACCGCGCGCTGCTGCTCTTGGCGGCGCAGGTGGCGCTGCAGATGGACTTCTCGCTGCGCACGATCGAGCAGGAGCTGCCGCTGCACTTCCAGCGGCTACTGGTCGACGGCATAGTAGACTTCGCCGAGCAGCCGCCGGCGCAGCGCAGCGAATTCGCGCGCAACGTGAAGCTGCGCCCGCTGGAGGCGCGCGTTCTGCACCAGCGGTGGACGTTGCGCGCGCTCGTGAGCCAGTCGCAGAACGGATACCTCACATGCAGCAACAGCAACGACGGCGAGGACATCGGCGTGAGTTACCAGGTGGCGCTGGGCGACCTCATGTCGAGTCACCTGCAGATCGCGCAGAGCATCCAGGCCACACTGGTTGAAGACGACGAGGAGCAGGCGTTGCCGCTACAGACCCAGCTCGACGCCTACTACGACCTGGGCGTGTACTTCTTCAGCTTCTCTGGCTACGAACGCGCGTACGGCTGCTTCAGTCGCGCCGCCGAACTGCTGGAAGAGTACAACACCGACAACATGAGTGACCGAGCCGACAACCAAGTTGTCACGCTCTCAAAGGAAGACCGAGACAGCCTGGAAGGATACTTGAAGGCGTGCGAAGCCGTTCTGGAAACGAAATCGACGACCGACGGACTCGCGAGTGCTCAGACACCGAAGGCGTATGTGGAGCTAGCGTGGGAAAGCAGAGACTGGGAGAAAGTCATCGAGCTACTGCAGAACGACATGGTCGCGCCAGAGCTCACTCGGTTCGCCCCGGGATATCGCGCGGCACTGGAGCAGCAGGCGCTGCGACTCATGCGCGCCAACTGCGACTCCAAGGCCGGCGCGAACGACGAAGAGGGTCAGTTGTCTGCGCCTGTCGTGCGGCTCTTCTACAAGCGGCTCACGATCGCCAACACCATTCGCTTCCATCTATTGACGGATGAGGACGCGGCCAGCGACATCCTCGACCTGGAATCCTGCGTGTGCTCATGCGCTCGGCTGCTTCAAGGCGAGATCTTCCAGTCGGCAGCAAATGCTGATGGGCACAATGATGCGCATGTCTTTGCCGAGCTTGCGCGCTTCGTGCTGACGCTCGCTGCGTATTTGCTGGAGCACCTGTCTAGTGGTGACCCAGCCAAATTTCGGCTCAAGCAATTCGTGGCGCGTCTGATTGAAATGGTCCCAACGATGGTGGCTGTAGCGGGCGTCGGCAAACTGTTGGCGCAGTGTGGCTATAGTCCGCACGAGCTGGCGGGTGACACGTCGGCTACCTCTCAATCTCATGCGCTTGAGCGTCTTCTTGAAGCCGAGCGCGATATCCGAGGCGCCACGAAGCAGCAGTGCGACCACTTCCGCGTCATCGCGGACCTGAGCAGAGTGTACGAGTTCGAGAACGCCAAGGACAAGGCCGAGTTCGTCGCGTCGGTCCGGGAACAAGTTGATTCCCTCGTTGCAAGCGGTCAAACTCGCCCGGGGCACGACGAGGACACCTACGCGTGGCGTAGCTTCGTCACGTTTTGCCTGCTCCACAGTTGCTGGGACCTCTTGGAACAAGGGAAGGCACTATGGAAGGACTCAGCGAAGGCGCAGAGTGAATTGAACTTTGCACTCGCGTGCGGAGCGATGGTGCGCTTCTTGTCGACACTGTCGGCGTCGCCGCTGCCAGGTCTCCACGGTGGCGACAGCGATAACGCGAACCAGACACCGGGGAAGATGGAGTTCTCGATCACTGCCAGCAACAGACTCGTGGCTGAAATCCTCTCAAAGCGGCGTCATATTGTTGGCGATGCAAGCACGTCGGGCTCCAGCCACAACGGCGGTAACAGCGATGTCAAGCAGGGAGACTCGGCCAATGAGATGGTGGACCTACCGGTGTGGGTCGTGGAGACGCTCGTTTGCATCTCGGCGGGTCTTTTGCACCGCGCACACATGCGCAACGCCTGCGACTACCGCGTTTCGTTCGATCTGACGCCGTACGGCGACCTGGCGTTCCTGCAAGCGTTTGCACCCGAAGACGGCAAGGTCGACAGCGTCAAGAGCGAACCAGGATCCGAGTCGACGCTTACGTCCGCGCAGTTTCTGCGGTCGTACCAGTCGGATCTCGTGGCGCTGCTGCTCGCAGGGCTGGACGCGTTGGTTCGTAGATGTGGACGAGAGCCGCGATGGCACTGCGCCAGAGCGGATCTCGCCCTGAACCCCATCGTCCGCCAGAAGCTGTCCGCCACATCCGGTGCGTCAACATGCTCCACGAGACCTGCTCGTCCGGATCTGATCTGACTTATGTTTCTTGTAATCTTTGGCTCCGATGCAGACCCGCTCAGCGCTCTCAAGGGGTACCTGGTGGCCGCGTCGCTCGCCACCAACTTCTTCGCCGACATGGTGTCGGTCGTGGACATCATTGACCAGACGTCCCTCGTTCGCCTGGTCAGCATCACTTGCTTCTTTTGCACGGCCATGGCTCTCATGAATGGTACGCCTAACGCAATTCCTCGGATGCTGTCTAACCATGCAGAGCCAATGCCTAGTGAAGGTCGGCGCGCACACTGCTGCCGCCGTGCTGTACCAGTGCTTCCCGTCCGAGGAGTTCAAGTACGGGCTGCGCATTCTCCAGCTGGCGCCCGAGTCGCACGACGACGCCTTCTTCCAGTACTTCTGGGAGGTACGCGACGCCGTCATTTGCCCCCGTTCATGACTCATGACGATATCATGGTCACCAGTGTGCATCCTTGACGCTTTCGCCAGTTGCCCTTCCTGGAGCTGCTCGTGCATCTCCACTCCAAGCCCAAGACCTTCAACAACAGGTTGGCTGGTCGTCAGCGCATTGAAGTCCAAAAAGCCTTAACGCGAGCTCTAACGTGTGCTCTAACGCGTCTGTTTGCGCAGCCACGTGACGCTGCTGACGCACCTTATCCAGAGCCCGGAGCTCAACAGCTCGAACCCTCCGCCAGTCGTCAAGGACGCCGAGCAGCGGATCCTGCGCTGCTACTTCCGCGACCTATGCCGCCTCTACCTCGGAGCGTGATCTTGCGCTACGCGTCGCCAGTGTTGATGCTGGCAAGAGACGCCGTTGGTAGCGTTTGCACCACCCAACGATAGGGTCATCCACAATCAGCGTTGACAATCTTAATTGTTAAAAAATGGACCAATCACCGCTCGCCGAAGCGTTTTGGATACCCACTTCAAGGCCATACAAACATCAACATTAACGAACGTCAATGGGTGTTAACGGGCGTATAGGCCGTTAACCTCCGAATTTCTCCGCCGCTCATCCGCCGACCACGCAATCGAGGCCTTCGGTTGCGTAGCGGCGGAGAAATGGCCCCTCCGGCCCGAGGAGAGGGGCTCATTTCCAGATTTGCCTCGCAAGACTCAAGTCCCCCAGCTCCCCAAGCGACTCCAGCGCCCAAGCTCGCGTCCCCAGCACCTCCGTCAGCGTTCTACTCGGTACTGTAGCCTGCCTGTGTGTGTGTGAGCGAGTGGGATATAGAGACCACTCGCATCCTGTTGCGTGATGCATACTGCGTGTGGATGCGCGTACTGACGTACTTCCAGCGAGGGGTGCCGATTCGCCAGCCATGGACGAGTTCTGTGCGCTGGCCGGCTGAGATCATACCCTTAGAACCTGATCCGGGCCATACCGGCGGAGGGACTGCTGCGAAACCCTGTTGTTGACCCATGTGTGTCTCCCGTGCGCTGTCGGCACCCGCGTGAAAGCAGAAGAGACAAAAGAAACGATGCTGCCCATTGCCAAGACCCTTCAGACCTCGGCGCGTGCGCCTCTTGTGCGCGCGTTCGCGACGGTCGGGCCGAACGCCAAGCTCATTCGCATGGGCAACACGCCCGGCCCGTCCGACGAGTGGAAGCAGAAGAACGCGGCGCGCAAGACGCCGTTCGACGCCTACGTCTTCGCGTACGTCGACCGCGTCACGGCGGAGCGAGCACGGCAGGCTCAGAGATAACGGACTGTTTGTCTGTCTGTTGCGTTGCTTATTACTAGTCCGGTGAAGGAGGCCGAGGTCTCGCGCGAGATGACGACGCGGTATATGAAGGACATGTACGACTTTGCGGACACGGACGTGATCATCGCCGGCGCCGGCTCGGCCGGCCTGGTGGCGGCGTACGAGCTCTCCAAGCACCCGAATGTCAAGGTAGCTCTAATTGAGCAGAGCGTGGCGCCCGGCGGCGGCGCGTGGCTGGGCGGCCAGCTCTTCTCGGCCATGATCGTGCGCAAGCCCGCTGACGCGTTCCTGGACGAGCTCGAGATCCCGTACGAAGAGAAGGAGCACCACGTGGTGATCAAGCACGCAGCGCTGTTCACGTCGACGGTCATGTCGAAGCTGCTCAAGGCGCCCAATGTCAAGCTGTTCAATGCCACGGCGATCGAGGATCTGATTGTCAAGCAGGGCCGCGTCGCGGGCGTCGTCACCAACTGGACGCTGGTGACGCTCAACCACGGCACGCAGAGCTGCATGGACCCCAACGTCATGGAGGGCAAGGTGCTGATCAGCGCGTGCGGCCACGATGGACCCATGGGCGCGTCGGGCGTCAAGCGCCTGCAGAACATCGGCATGGTGGACCACGTGCCGGGCATGGGCTGCCTGGACATGGGCACGGCCGAGGACGCGATCGTCCACGGCACTAAGGAAATCGTCCCGGGCATGATCGTCGCCGGCATGGAAGTTGCTGAGCTGGAGGGAGCTCCTCGCATGGTACTAGGGCATTTGTTGGCGAGATGTACGTTGGTCCGGAGGCTGATACTATGATGTGTTGTGCTGCAGGGGCCTACCTTTGGCGCCATGATGATCTCGGGCCAGAAGGCGGCGCACCTGGCGCTCGAGTCTCTCGGCATCAAGAGCTCGATCCGCCCGCCGACCTACTCGGGCTCGGACGCGATCGCGGATGCCGCGTAAGCGAACCTCTTGCTCGCTCTGGATCGGCTGAGAGCTGCTCAAGCACAAGTCGCGCCCCAAGGCGCACGGTTTTAGTTGCATGTCGCCAGGGTCTGGTTGCTGCGGCTCGCGCCGTGGAAGCCAACGCGCTCTAACAGTGAAGTATACCGTGCAGTTGGCGCAAGGAATCGTGCAGCTCGAGTTCATTTGTGACGTTTGGTATGCACTCTAGGACTCTTGGCCTACTCATGGTTCGCTGCTCTCTTGTGTGAGATGGACGAGATTCGGAAGCGTGAAGCTGGTCTCAGTCTTCAGCGGCGCGGGATTGGCTCCCGCGGGCAGGTGCAGCTCCCTCAGCGACGGATGCCCTCGCAAACATGACACGTCCTTGACGATCGTGCCTCCGAGAAATAGCGACCGAAGGTGGCGAAGCCCAGCGAGCACCGTCAGGTCCTCGACACGCGAGCGCGAGAGATCCAGCCGCCTCAGGCGTGACATGCCGCGCAGCACCGAGAGGTCATCAATAGGAACGTACTTCATGTGGAGCGACTCCATGCGCGTCATCCCCGAGAGGAACGTGAAGCCGCGGTAGATCGCGGCGTCGTCATCGCGCCCGTAATCCGGAGGTAGCGTCAGATGCTCGAGCTGGGTGAGGCTTCGAAGCGGACGGAAGTCCTCGCACCTCGTTAGCACGAACAAGTCGAGCGACTTGAGCCGGGGGAAGGCCCTGTCCAGGTTGTGAAGGTCGACTCGGCCGCTGATCGTGAGGGTTTGGACATTTGGGCAGCAACCAGGGTCAAAGCGCGCCACCTGGCCCCAATCGGGACGGACCTCGAGCGTCTTGAGATGCAGCAGCGGGTACTCGCGCATCAGCTTGAACGGAAGCCAGAGACGCGTCAGAGCAGGCAGTGACTGCAGCGCTCGAGCGGAAGACGCGCTCCACTCGTTATAACTGCCGTTCTGGGTCAGCGCTCGGAGCTTCGTCATGTTGGCGATCGAGCTCCAGTCGGCATAAGGAGACGCGATCACGGAGAGCTGCTCCAGCTGCGTCAGCGCCGCCAGCGGCGACAGATCGTCTTTGAAGTCGAAGCCGAGGTGCAGTTCCTTGAGCCCCACCAACTGTGACAGCGAAACAAGAGCCCCATTGTCGAGGAAGTCCATGAACTCGAGCTTGAGCTGTTCCACTCGCACCAGCGACGCGATGACGGCGCTGCGCTCGTTTGGCGTTCCTGGGTCGTTGAACGCCACGTCACGAAGTTCTAACACCCTCAGTCGATGCGCAACCGAGCCAAGCACCCACAGCGACTGCACACTGCAGGACGTCACGCGCAGCTCTTCGAGGTCCACAAGTGGCGTCAGCGCGGAGATGCGGATCTCCGCGTCGAACACGTGCAGAGCGCGAAGGCTCGGCAAGTTGTCAAAGCTGGGGAACGACCCGCGTCGCACCGACTGCAGCGTGAGCTCAGTGAGCGCAGACAGCGGCTCCATCCGCTCAGCATCGCGCAGCTCGTCGACTCGCAGGTCGAGCGTCTTGAGCCCCGCTCCCAGCGGGTTGAGTGACGGCAGCGAGACGCTCGGGCACTTGACAGACAGCGCCGTAATGTGACCGGCGGCTCGAGGCGGGAACCCAAAGCGGATTCCTTCGGTCGGGTAGCAGATCTGCACATCCTCAAGCACCAGCAAGTCCGAGAGGTAGGCCTCTTGCCAGGGCTCGTGGATGCAGACGCGCTTGATCCGGCGCTTGAGCGTCTCGTTCGCGAGCAACTCGTCTGCGCTTCGCTGGGTCGGCGGCAAGCGCCACGCTCCCTGCTCCAGGAACGCGACGCGCATGGGCGAGTCGACCACGGCCTTGCACAGCGCCATGAGCTCCAGGCGGTCGTCGGGCGGCACGAACGACGCGACCAGCGCCCAGCACTCGTGGTCGACGTTCATGACAGCCGGACGACGGAGTCGTTCATCAAGTGGTCGTTCATCAAGTGTATCTGCGGCTCTGACTAATGATTCGGACGAATCAGAAACATCAGATGACACGCAATTATTAGTCGAAAACCGAATTTCGGGGTTTGGTGTACCCAACATCATGGATCGCGTGAGCTTGACCAGGCTGGGGAGCGCAAAGCCGCCGCCGCCTCCGTCGTCCGCCATCAAAGGCCCGCAGTCAGCAATGCCAGGCACGCTGAGCCTCCTCAGCGGTTGGTGGCCCCGCAGACACGAGACATCACGGACACCCGTCCCTCGAAGGTTGAGCTCCTGAAGGTGATGTGATGAAGCCCGGCAAGAACCGACACGTCGCTCACATTGGAGAAGGCGACGTCCAGCCGCCTCAGCCGCTTCATGTTGCGCAGCACCGACAGGTCGTAGAGCGGGACCGCAGGCAAGTAGAGCGTCTCCATCCGTGTCATGCACGAGAGGTACGAGAAGTCGTAGTAGCCGCCGTTGATGCGATCGTCGCTGACGTGAGTGCTCTGCGCGTCGGAACCCGACGATCTTCGACGATCCGAAGGCAACGAGAGGCTCGCGAGAGAAGCCAGCTCGGCAAGGGGTCGAAAGTCCGTGCACCCCGTCAAGCCGAGCATCGACAGCGACGTCAGCTTCGGGAAGCTCCTGACGATGCTCTTCAAGTCAAACGCTCCGTGCACATGCAAGTCTCGGAGGTTTGGGCAGCAGCCGACATCGAAGCTCCTTGGCTCTGGCGAGGAATTGCTGACTTCGAGCGATCACAAGTGCTCCAGTGGGAACTCGAGAGACATTTTGAGCGGGAAATTCAGGGTCTCAAGCTCTGGAAGCTGGTGCATCGCACGAGCCCACGACTGGCTCCATTGGGTGATCCGGCCGCCAAGAGACAGCCTGCACAGCTTTTTCAAGTTCGCAATAGGGCTCCAGTCAGTGGTGCAGTCCACGCCCGTCTTCAGCTCCTCCAGTTGCGTTAACCCGGACAGCGGAGCCAAGTCCGCCAAACTATGCTCGGCGAGTTCAAGCGTCTTCAGGCGCGCCAACCGCGAAAACGGCTCCAGGCCGCCAAGGTTCAGCTCAGTGCCAAGGATGCTAAGCACCTCAACATGTGCCAGCGACACGATGAACGCGTTGGACGCGTCTTGAGACGGCGGCGCTCGGATGACCACTAAGAACATGGATATACTCTTGAGCTTGGACGCCAGAGGTCCCAGCGTCAATATCGACGAGAGCTCGCACTCCGAAAGAGAGAGTTCTTCCAGGTGGATCAGCGGTAGCAGCGCTTTGACGCCAATTTCCGAGTCGACGACGTTCAAAACGCGCAGATTGGGCACCTTGTTGCTCCAGAGGAACCGGTAGCTCGGCGACGAGTGAAACCACAGTTTCCTTAAGCTGGGAAACGACTTCATGCGTCAGTGGTCCGTTAACTTCTTGACGCGCAGTGTGAGCTCCTCAAGCTTCCCAGTCGCGAGTGCGTTGAGTGACGGCAAGGCGAGGTGCGGGCAGTTGAGGTAGAGCTCTTTCACCGAGCCGAGCAGCCAAGACGAGAGCACGAATGGGACGCGGTTGTCGTAGTACGTGACGCTCACACGTTCCAACGCGGGCAGGTCGACGATGTAGGCCTGCTGCCACGTCTCTCGGACTTGGAGCCGCTTGACGGAGCCCATCACTCATGGTCCAGGTCCATGTTCTTTCGACCTTTAGGAATTGTGGCATCCGAGGACCTCTCGACGAGGAGCTCCGTAACGGAGAATATGAGGTTTTGGCCAATCATCATTCATATGTTTTGTAAAATCAGCAGTATTTTATCCAATACAAGGACTCAGTTGGTTGTGAACTTGATAAGCATTTCGACACGCACGTCGTCGACGATGACCGTCTTGGCCATGGATCACGAGTGCTGGGCACTCGTCGCCGCCTTCCTGCCGCGATACGACCAGTAGGTGCTGATGGCGCTGTGCAAGGCGGTGGTGGACTCGCCCATGCGCCGCCAGTTCTTCGAGCGCGGGTCGCTGCGCGTGCCTCTAACGGCGGAGAAGGCGGACCGAATGTTCCGTCGACTGGCGGCGATGAAGCGCTTCATCAAGGGGATCCATGTCCAAGAGACCTGGCAGCAGGCGTACTTGGTTGATCTTCCGGCGCTGGAAAGTGTGGGCATTGGCAGCGATTTCAGCGGTGACCCGGTCGTGCTCTCCTCTTGGCTTCTCGGCACCGTCAAGCACCTCAGTGTCGCCAGCTCTAGCTTCTTGCTGTCGTCGCTGAACGCGTTGGCGGATGGGAACCTGGAGAAGCTCAGGCTCAGCACGAGCAGACTCTCTGGACATGAATAGATGCGATCCCTGCCGCGGCTGACCGAGCTTTTTCTGCATGCGAGGCGTGAGGAAACGTTTTCGTGGGGCGATAAGGTTCCCAACCTTCGAGTCCTGCACGTGACGTCATCACGAGTTGGCGCCAACGCGCTGCTTCCGCTCTTGCAGCTACAAGAGCTCCAGCTTAACTATTGTATCATCCCGTCCCTGGAAGCGCTAGCACCGATTGCGCCACAGCTCAAGGAGCTGAGTATGGACAGCGTCTCCATCGAAGCGCTCACTTCTCAACAAGACAAGGCCGCCTTCTTTTCATCCTTGACGAAGACCGAGCGGGCTCACGTAACGGGCAGCGAGTTTCAAGTCAGTGCAGACCTGTCGCCTCTATCCCGCTTGGTCAGCCTCAGCACCCTCGTGCTCGGCAATGAACTGGTCACGGATCTATCGCCGTTATCCGGCCTGGCCCAGCTGGAGGTGCTCGACTTTGCCGCGCCCCACGACATCGACTGGAGCCCAATCACTCGCTTGAGGAAGCTGGAGGTGCTGAAGCTCGACGGGGACTTCAGTGACTGGAGCGGGTCGTGGGCTGGAGCAATTCAAGCGCTGCCCGCTCTCCGATATCTCGCGTTGCCATTCAAGCTGTCCCGCAAGTATCCGCTTCAGCACCTGAAGTCGCTGGACGCGTCCAATTCCTCCGGAGAGGTCGTGAAATTTGGCGTCGGGTGCTGCCCGAGGCTCTAGAGGCTCGACTTCGACGGCCGATTTGATCTGCGCTCGATCGTCGCGAGTTTCCCGAACCTGAAGTCGCTGTCCCTGGTCGAGTTGACGTACTGCTGGAACTTTCGGCCGCTTGCGTCGCTGGCTGGCCTCGAGTACTTGGCGCTTCCTCCACTAAATTGTCTGCGCGGCAAGCACGCCGACGACGGAAGCAACACGAGTGGAGACGAGAGCGACGGCGGTGAACGCGAGAGAACGTATCATGGCTTCGCGTTCCTTGCGGGGATGACGCGGATGGAGTGGCTCCAGCTCGTGGCTGTTCCGATCCGCGATCTTTCCGTGCTCCGACGCATGGCGCGGCTCCGACGGCTGGACATCGCGTACACGCCAGTCACTGATGTCTCCGTGCTGGCAGGGCTGCACCACCTCGACACGTTGCACCTGGACAACACCAAGGTCCGTGACGTCTCGTGTCTCCGCGGCCACCCCATGCTGCGAGAGCTGAAGCTGCCCAAGGACGCGGACTACTCAACGCTGATGACGGACGAAGGCTTCGTGCTGCCGAATCCGGTCAAGGTGAAGCTCGGAGAGAGGGCCATGGTTCTGAGGTGACGAGGTGCCGATCGCTCGTGCGCCATGAACTCGTGCTCCAACCGAGCAGCAAACAAGTACAAGACTGTGCGGTACTATTGCATGCTTCCCTCAGCAACACCACCTTGCACTTCAACATGAGGGGCCACTTGATGTGGACTTTTGGCCAATCACCGATATTCTCTGTTGAATTTGCAGTGTTCTATCCAATTAGAAGGCGTATGCCAAACATGTTCCGATCCGAAAAGAATCGTTTTCAACACTTCCTCACAGTTGAGCACCACGATGGCCGTCCTGGCCCTGGATCACGAGTGTTGGGCGCTCGTCGCCGCGTTCCTGGACCACCGCGAGCGCGAGCAGTTGATGGCGCTGTGCAAGGCGGTGGTGGACTCGCCCATGCGCCGCCAGTTCTTCGAGCGCGGGCTGTTGCGCGTGCCTCGAACGGCGGAGAAGGCGGACCGGCTGTTCCGGCGATTGGCGACGACGAAGCGCGTCATCAAGCGAATTCGCGTCCGAGAGACCTGGCAGCAGGCGCACTTGGTTGATCTTCCGGCGCTGGAAAGCGTGAGCATCATCGGCGATGTCGACGGCGACCCGGTCGTGCTCTCCGCGAGGCTCCTTGGCACCGTCAAGCAGCTCACCGTCATAAGCTCTGAACTCGCGCTGCCGTCGCTGAACTCGCTGGCGGATGGGAAACTAGAGAAGCTCAGGCTCAACGTCGGTGCGCTCTCCGGATATGGAGAGATGCGGTCCCTGCCGCGGCTGACTGAGCTTTCTCTGAATACGAGACGTAAGGCAACGTTCGCGTGGAGCGACAAGGTCCCCAACCTTCGAGTTCTGCACGTGACGTCATCACAGATTGACGCCAACACGCTACTTCCACTCGCACACTTGGAAGATCTAAAGCTTATGGTGTGCGCGATCCCGTCCCTGGATGTGCTGGCTCCGGTCGCGCCGCAGCTTAAGGCGCTGGCCATGGACTTCGTCGACATCGACGTTCCACCGTCTCAACAAGACCTGGCCGCCTTCATTGCGTCCTTGACACGGATTGAGCGGCTCGACGTGACGGATAAAGTCCTCAGCCTCGAGCCGGACCTGACTCCTCTACCTCGCCTGGTCGACCTCAAGATCCTCAAGCTCGGAGGAAAGTCGGTGACGGACCTATCGCCATTATCTGGGCTGGCCCAGCTGGAGAGACTCGAGCTGTCCGCGCTCCGCATTGTCGACTGGAGCCCTATCGCTAATTTGAGGAAGCTGGAGATGTTGAAGCTCAGCGGCGCGGATAGTAACCGGAGCATGTCGTGGATCAGAGCGATTCAAGCACTACCCGCGCTCCAACATCTCAGTGCGCCGTTCAACTTGTCGCCCATGCACCCGCTGCTGCACTTAAAGACACTGGACGTGTTCGATTTCTCGCAGCAGCTCATGAAGTTCCCAGTCGGTTGCTGTCCGAGGCTTGAGGGGCTTGATATCAACGGACGATTCGACCTGCAGTCGATTGCTATGAGTTTCCCGACCCTCAAGGCGCTCTCGCTGGCCGCGTTGACGCGCTGCGAGGAATTTCGTCCGCTTGCGTCGCTGACCGGCCTCGAATTGTTGGTGCTTCCCCGTGCTCCCTGTGGTACGAACGCGAAGACTACAGTGCTCTCGACGACAGCGATGTCGGCGGCTACGATGATGACGACGACGACGACGGCGATTACAAGTATCATGACTTCGCGTTCCTTACGGGAATGACACGGATGGAGTGGCTCGACCTCGCGTCCGTTCCGATTCACGATCTATCTGTGCCGCGCGGCATGTCGCGGCTTCGACGGCTAGACCTATCTCGAACGCCAGTCAATGACGTGTCTGTGCTGACCGAGCTGCAGCACCTCGACACGTTGCGCCTGAAAAAGACCAAGGTCCGTGACGTCTCGTGCCTCCGAGATCACCCCATGCTGCGTGAGCTGCAGTTGCCCGAAGACGCGGACTACTCGACTCTGCAGACGGCCGAAGGCTTGCATTGCCGAATCTGGTCTTGTTATCACAAGGGGAAAGCGTCATAGTTCCGGAGTAAGCTAGCTTGCTGCTGATCCTGTGAGAGCCCGAAAATTTCGAGATCAAGCAGAGCTAACTACACACAAGTCGAAGCTCTGCCTGTTACTCTCCTCACTCTGCCTCCTATATTACACAGAGTGGTAACAGCTCTTACCCATCCTTGCACCTCAACTTGACAGGCTGGGCATGCAGGTCGTTCCCTGTTTTGTGCTGGGTGCATGAGAAGAGAACTGCTATTCCTGTCGACTAATGGATCGCTGTATGGTCTAATCCTGGACGCGATATCAATAGCACCAGGCTGCGAGCTTGCTGGTTGTGTGAGGCGTAGCGCCAACAAGCTACTATCTATATCGGAGAGTCGACGAGACCTGCGCTCGGTGCTGCCTCCTCCGCCCACCCCGCTGTCATTCTCCCCAGTTCTTCGGCTGATCGACGCAACTCGAGCGAGGCCGACACACATCCAGTGCAGGCGCAAGTCAGCAGGTGGCGAGCGACGATGGCGTCGTCGACCGTGCCCAAGAACACGCTACTGGGCGCCACCAACTACGACCCGCGTCTGTGGTCGCACCACAAGCCGCAGCGCTTCAAGTTGATCGAGACCAGTCTGCGCACTGACAGCACGCTCAACCAGATGAACCCGCTGACTACTCGGCTGGACCTTCGCGACCCGGGCCGCTTTGGGACCACCGCGAGCGACATTGGCAAGACCGCGCACGTCGGTGCCGCCGCTGACTTCCCCGAGAGCAAGTTTGCGCCGCAGAACGTGCAAAAGGTGCTCCGCTTCCACAGCTTTTACGTCGAGAGCGTCGACGAAAGCAACCTCGAAGTTGTGCGCCTTCGCAAGAACACCATCCTGCTCTACCTCCACGACGACACGTTCGAGATCATCGAGCCGTGCACTCCGAACAGCGGCATCCCTCAGGGAACCTACCTCAAGCGCGGCAGACTGACCAAGCCCGCCGGCGCGCCTTACACCGCACGCGATCTGCACATTGTCATGGACTTCCCGATCTTCGGGCGGGTGTTCAAGCTGTACGACTGTGACCCGTTCACGCGCGACTAATACGCCGACGAGCTCGGCGTCAACGTGGGCGCGGCGATCTCACTGCCCAAGGACGAGTACACTCTTACTCGCGAACAGATCTCGCGTATGTGCGGCGGTGACCACGACCGCTTCTACGGCAAGCAGCACTACCCGCTCAAGACGTACATGGAGGCGTCGCTGGGCAACCCGAACCGGTCTCGGCTTCAGTCCGAGAAGAAGCGCAAGTTCCTGGCCAACAACCGCAAGGTGCTGTGCTTCCACTGCGAGTACGACGCGCGCGACCAGCTCTACGGAGACCTCATGTCGTACGTGCTCGACTACTTCCTCGAGGACGACACGATCGAGTTCAAGGAGGTGCTCAAGGCCAACTCGGGCCGCGATCCGTTCCCGATCCTGCTTCGTCGCGGCAAGCTGATCGAGAACTGGAAGGAAAACCTGCACGACGAGCAAGACCGCGGCGTGGAAGAGCCCACGCCCGCGTCAAGCTACTACAACGAGGCCGACCTCGACATTGGGGCCGTGCTCAACGTGTTTGGGCGGCCCATGAAGATCGTCGACGCCGACCCGTACACGCGGGACTACTACAAGATGGCGTGGGGCCGCGAGCTCGCTCCGGCGATCTCCACCTCGGTCGAGAAGCCCGCGTTCCCAAAACCCGAGCCGGCACCGTACAACGGCTTTGGCAGCGAGGAGGACTCGCTCGGGTCGTGCGTCTCACTGTGTCCCAAGCCGCCGCGCAAGGACTACAAGAAGATGGCGGCGTTCGACCGCATGCTGCTGCGCTTCCAGGCCCGGATGCCCTCGAGCCGCAAGGAGCAGCAGCAGCGACGCTTCATCATCACGTACTTCCTCACGGACGACACCGCATCCATCTACGAGCCCGAGCTGCGCAACTCGGGCGTCGTCAACGGCAAGTTCCTGGAGCGAGGCGCGTACAAGTCGCCCGCGGGCGAGCGCTACGTGCTCGACCACTTCTTCGTTGGTGCAGAGCTCATCTTCAGCGCGCACCGCTTCGAGCACATCGACGCCGACGAGTACACCAAGAAGTTCCTCGCCTCGTAGGGAGCTTTGCATGCCATTGACTTCTTTCGCACCTCTTCACTATTAGATCTTTAATCTGATACTCTGGATTTATTATCACTGGATTTTCAACCGTGGGATCTCTAAAATGATGCTCTGGATTTTATCAGTTTTGTATGACCTTCACTTTTGTGACATGACTGGTGATATTTCGACGAAAACGTAAAACTAATAGTGTACCATACGTTATCCAAGTGATTCACCCGTTCATTTTGCAAACATTTTTCTGACCGATTTTCTCGCTCCAATCGAGCAGCTACAGTACGCAAAGTTGGACGCGACGACCGAGGAGGCCGCCGAGGAGACCACCGAGGTGCCTGACGAACATGACGGTCATTGTGGGCGTGATCTTCCCGGCCAAGAAGATCGAGCGGCTGCTGAACGTGCTGCGCGAGGAGCGCGACGGCGTGCGCTTCGTGCTCATCGACCTGTACGACCCGTGCGTCGTCGACGCCGCCGCGATCGAGCGCGCGAGCGGCCGGATCGACGCGCTGCTGCACAAGCTGGCGCACGAGATGGTCTTCTCCCGGCTCGGCGACGCCGAGGCGGACAAGCGGTTGCGCATCGTGGACGAGTACCTGGCGAGGAACCCGCACGTGAAGGTGATCGACCCGCTGGCGAGCGTGCGGCTGCTCACAGATCGCCTCGCCGCGTGTGAGACAGCGACGGCGCTCGCCACCCCCAGCGACAGCGACGCCGTCCAGTTCCGCGTGCCCAAGTTCCGCATCGTCGACGGCGCGGGGCAGTTTGAGAGCCTTGTGGCCGCAGTTGACGGCGGAGAAATGGCGCTGCCGCTCATTTGCAAGTCGGTCGAGGCGTGTGGTAAGCGCTTGCCCGATCATCCTTGCTGACGCTGTGCTAAGGGGTTAACAGTTGTGTGCTATTTCTCCTGTGTGTTAGCGACCGAGCGGTCGCACATGATGAGCGTCATCACCAAGCGCGAGGACCTTCAGTTGGTCGAGTATCCGGTGCTGTACCAGGCAAGTGCCGCAACTCAACGTGGATCAGTCGTCTCCATCCTAACCACTGCTGCTGGTGTGATCAGGAGTTTGTCAACCACTCTGGCCGGCTGTTCAAGGGCTATGTGCTGGGCGATCTCATCAACGTGGCGGAGCGGCGGTCACTGCCGAACCTCGTCGCGGGCTCCGCTCAGCGCGTCCATTTCGATACGCAGCAAAAGTATCCGACGGCGGAGGATTTCCACCCCCAAACGTCGGAGGGCGGAATGACTACTAGTGTCGTTGAGTCTACGACAGGAGTCAAAACGCAGGCGCAGATCTTTGAAGCGGTCCGCGCGATCGGAGCGCGGTTCCGTGACGAGCTTCAGCTTTCGTTGTTTGGCTTTGACGTGATCATCGACGACAAGACCGGGGGCTTCCTCGTGATCGACGTCAACTACTTCCCGTCGTACAAGGAGCTCGAAGACTTTGATCAGTTGCTGCGTCAGCATATCTGTCGGCTGTGTGGCCGGTAGACCGGTAACCAGTCGGTGCAAGAGGGCGGCAACGCCTCTGCTCTCCAAGTGATATACTGTAGATGAAAACACGAAGGGGCTTGTTCAAGCAGCGGCGTACGTGTTGGCGTCATGCTTGACGGAAGGTTTGCAAGGAAGATGCTTTCACCGCAGCTAGTCGTTTTGTTCGTTTCCTCTGCTATTTCAGGCGCGTGCTTAGCTGTTCTAACATCTACTCGTGGACAAGGAGGCGTATGTATCTGCCTCGTCGTCGGGCGTCGACTGTTGTCTATCGTTGTCGCGCTTCGCAGCATTCCGGTGTGGTGCTCGCAAGCAGCGAGTCACACTCTCTCCAAGCCTGAACAATGACCAACAAGGTGATGGTGTGCGTCAACATCACTCCACCACCGGGGCCAGAGATCAGCCACGCGGACCACGCGTGCAGCAGCTTGAGTTCGATGTCACCAGTCCAGATCCAAGTGTGAGCGCGGCGTCGCCTGCTCACGTCTGCGCAGTGGCGCCCGCTTTTGGGGTGGGTACTTCTGGTGCTCACGCCGTGGGTCCTCCAGACTCGCAGCTTCGTTCAACTAGCGCTACCGCACCAGATTCCAGCCAAACTTGTGCTGGCATCCAAGGGCGATGGTGGTGAGCAACAGGACCACGACCTGGAGAATCGCTGCCCCATACGCGGTCTCTGGATTTCTGGCGTGTGGTGGAACATTTCTCCAACGCACTACGTCTCCAGCGGAAGCCACAACGCGAGCGCGAGTAGCGCGAACGAAGACGGTGACGGCGAGCCGCACATATGCCATTTCGTGATGCAGCAGTACAATACGCACGGCGCGTATCGACTTGGCGCATCCGTCTCCGACGACAACGGCCCGAGCAATGTCGTAGCGTATGCAGGATCCAGTGCTGCATATCTTGGTAAAAAGTTTACACGTTTTTTTTTCCATGGTATCTTACGGTAAGATATCAGCTCTAGCTACGTCAGATGCAATCCTTCAATCAGGTGCAGCCCCACCTGCATCCACCTGCACCTAAAGTGCGGTGCAAAATTATAAACCACCCCGATTTTTTTCGATTTCTCGCCAACCACAACTCAGAATTCGACCGCGTTTGGATATGATTCGTAGAAAAGCACGACGAATCGTGTGGTTTTTGTTTCGCTTCAAAAAGCA
>JAADYG010000066.1:0-73494 GCA_023338115.1 Phytopythium boreale | reverse complement strand
GGGGGGGGGGGGGGGGGGGGGGGGGGGGGGGGGGGGGGGGGGGGAGCAAGGCGAGGCGGCGACGGACGAGTTCACGATCCTGCCGTCGGACGACGAGGGTACGTGAGCATCAACACTAACGCACACCGCTGAATTCTACTAAACGACCGTTGCTACAGACCCGGAGCGAGAGTTTCTGGCGAGCCTGTCGACCAAGGAGAAGAAGCGACTGCTCAAGAAGCTGAAAGAGCAGGCGGCGCAGCGCCACGGCGACCCCAGCGACTCGAGCAGTTCTGACAGTGACTCGTCCAGCGACCGCCACCGTCGACATCGGCACAAGCGGCGCAACAAGAAGAAAAGACAGGAGAAGACACGCAGTCGTGAGCACCGCCACAGTCGCTCACATCACGAGGGCGAAGACGACAGACGCAGAGAGCGGCATCGCCGTCAGGAGACAGAGGCAGCGAGCAGGTCGTCCAGGAAGCGGCGCCACCACTCCCGCTCGCGCTCGCGCTCCCGCTCAGAGCGTCGCCACCGCCATCGCCGCCGCCGAGACGACTAGAACGCGCCGCGAACTGAAGCACAATGAGCTACTCCACCGCGAACAGCACCATCGGTACGATGAACTACACTGGTAAGTTGGACGAATCGAGTTGCATTAACCCAACACCAGCATTGGACGATGCAAGTATACCTGCGTCCAAGACATGACAGGGGCGGCAGCTGCAGATCTGCTGTCTCACAAGCGCACCAATCGACGGACACCTACTCCAGCAAGATCGATCCGTACGGGTACTCGCCGGTGCTGAGCGTGAACGTGGCGCACAACGGGTTCTCCTCCACCGCCGTCGAATTATACACGTCACAGTCCGTCTCCGGCTTGATGGCGACGACGTAGTCCGTGTCTTCCGCCACCTGCTTGAAGCCCTGGCCGATCTGCGGGTAGTACACGCTCCAGTCATCAGCGGTGAGCGTGAAGGTCACCGTCGTGGACTCGCCAGCCTCGAGATGGACCTTGGTGAACTTCTTGAGCTCCTTGACCTTCGGCTCGAAGTAGAAAAGGTACGGCTGCGTCAAGAGAACATGACCGTCTCCATGCCGCCCTGCTGCCAAGTTGGTGACCACGACCGACACGCCGATCGACTCGGCGCTCGACGTGACGTTCGCTTGCTAAGCGTCATGTCCAAGTAGTTGAACGTGGTGTAGCTCAAGCCGGTGCCGAAGTCCCATTGCATCTCGCAGTTGGTCGAGTCGGCGCAGAGCGTGGCGACGGGGTGGTTGTACAGAATATTGACGTTGGCTGGATCCTTGGGGTAAGTGATCGGGGGCCGCCCGCTCGGGTTGACCTTGCCGTAGATGATGTCGGTGATCGCCTGGCCCCCCTGCTCGCACGGCAGCATGGCGTCGACCACAGCGTACATGAGCTGCGGCAGATCACCAAGCAGTCTCGGCCGCCCTTCAATCAAGACAAAGATGACCTTGGTGCCGGTCGACGCGAGCTCCGTGATGTACTCGGCTTGGCCGGACGGCAGCGCCAAGTCGTTCAAGTCGCCGATCTTCTCCGTGTACGGGCGCTCGCCAGCCACCACGGCCATGTACTCGGCGCTGGCGGCATACTCCTTGGCAGTCGTGAGGTTTGCCTGGGTGAAGGTGCTGTTGACATCCAGCCCATTGAAGAACGTCACGCTCGAGCCAGCGATCGAAGTCACCCCGTCCAACACGGACGTGCCGTTCGGAAATAGCGTGTTCCCGGACACGCCCTGTTGGTGGATGGTCCATCCACCGCACTGGACCGGCGGAGAAGCCCGTGAGGAAGACGGACGACGACGGCGAGAGTGGCAGGGTGCTGTCGTTGTTCTGGAGCAGCACGATGGACTCATGGGCGACTTGCAGCGACGTGGCGGTATCGTTGGGGTTGCGGACAAGCTCGACGAAGTCGGCGCCTGGCACGGGGTTGTCAAACAAACCGAGCTCGAGCTTCAGCTTGATGATGCGCTGAGCGGACTCCTGGAGCCGCGCGAGCATCGTTGGGTCGCTCTCAAGTATCTGCTTGCCGTAGGTGATAATGTCGGATGTGTATCCCATGCTCATATCGACGGACGAGCGCTCAATGACGAAGCGGAAGGCGTCGGCCAGGTCGCGAGCAGTGCGGTGGGAGGTGTTGGTGCTCTGGAACTCGGTCATGTCCGACACGGTACCCTTGGAACCCCATGTCATCGCGGAGCAGCTTCTTGAGGAGCTTGGGGTTCATAACGTTCGGGATGCCGTTTGTCGACGAGTAGCTCTCCATAACGGTCTTGGCGCCCGCGTCCATGGCGGCCAGGTAGGGGCGCAGGAACTCGTTCAGCAGTTCAAAGTCGGTGATGGTCACGGCGTCCTTGTCGTGGCCCGACGGCGTCTTAGAGTACGCAATGAAGTGCTTCATACACGCCGCCGTGACGTTGTTGGCCTGCATGCCGCGGATCACGGCGCTGCCCATCGTGGCGACGAGGTGCAAGTCTTCGCCGAAGGTCTCGTACACGCGCGGCCAGAGCTGGCTGCGCGAGATGTCGAGGATGGCCCCAAAGATCCACGGGACGCCCGCCGCCGCCGTGTCCTGTGCCGTGATCCGGCCCACCTCGTACGCCAGGTCCGGGTTGAAGGTGGCGCCAGTGTTGATCTGGTGCGGGAAGAGCGTCGCGCCTAGCATCGAGTTGGCGCCGTTGACGCTGTCAATGCCGTAGAGCATGGGGATCCCGTTCTCCTCCATATTGACCGCCTGTACGTCGGTGATGAAGTCTCTCCACTCCGCCACGGTCCAACCCTCCTTCCCATTAATCGTCTTGCTCGAACGGAGACAGGAGGTACGACCCGATGCCGAGCTGCGCATACGTGCGGGCATTCTCCTCGCTGAATTCGGACTGAGAGGTGTAGTCCAGAAGGAAGTTCACGATGAACTGCGTCATCTGGGCCAGTACCTGGTCCGACGTCATGTTGGCCACGGTGGTGGCGGCCCTGGCATCCAGGTCTTCCGTTGCGGTGGCGGGGGAGAACGTGGCGGCCAAGGCGACCGCCACACTTGCGGCAAATGGGATCTTCATCGCGGGTCTTCGTCAACTTGGTGTGGGACTTCAGTCAAATTGAGGGATGACTCGCAGGCAAGACCGGAGACCATCGGCCGGGCCAGAAGGATTGTCCCTGGTCATGCAGAGGTCCGAGTCACACACAAGGAGGTCATGGATGAGGTCAAGGCATGAAGGCAACCGAGTCACAGGGAGGACCGAGGTGGTCATTGACGCGGGCAAGCCACGAAGACGGTCGACGGGGATGAATCGCGAGGAGAGAGAGAAAACTCCCAGCGCTTCAGTTGCGCGCTCGAGTGAAACTGGACGCGCGACGTGTGCACAATCAATTTCGTCGCCAAGATCTCGCGCTCTGCGGTAATCACTGTTGCTGACGGCACGTACCGATCGGAGGGTGCAACTGTATTGAGCCGGCTGTTTGGAGAGGAGCTCTTCAGCGACAACCCGACGCGCCGTCCCATCACGCGAAAGATCAAGTCGCGCGCGAGCATCGCGCACTTGCTCCACGACGGGGGGAGGCGAACGCCGCGCATCGACTGCGTGGGTGGGATCCGGCCGCTTGATTCCGCTGCCTGGTTGTGGCTCTCGACTGCGGCTGCGACAGCGTGTGCTAATGCGATGGGCACGTCCAGCCCCCGACGCATCCGCGGTCGGCGTGCACTATATTGTGTCGAGCCTCCAGCGTTGTGCCTCGGCCCAACGAGAGCGATTGAGTGCTCGAGCGTCTGTCCGTGCGCCGGTGCATCAACTGGCGTTGTTGACGTTGAGGCCCGACAAGCAGCAAGGACAAGCACAGGCAGCGAGTGCATTGTGCCCGCAGCGACTCTGGCAGGAAGCAGTAGATGCAGGCAGGCAGGGGCGGTGATCGATCGGCGATGTCATGATCACAGTTGTACAGTCCTCCTCCTTGAACTTTGTTAGCAAGCACTTCAAGTAACTACAGTACTTCGACGTACTTGAAGTAGGTTACTGTACCGGTATATGCAGAAATGCTGAGCCCTTCTCGGAGAAGTTGCTGCGTTTGGAGCTGCGCAACCTGTGCAATGTGCCGTTTACAGTACTGCATTGCACCGTAGCGGTGTGACGCATGGACAGCGAATCCGAGGCTGCACGAGTGTTGACACGAATGGGGAGAGAGCTGCTTGCGCATACGACGTCAAAGTCGACGTCGTCTGCCAACGAGATGCGTTCATGCGCGTCGTCTTTGCCGCTTTGCTCGCTCGTTGTGATACAGCACCAGCACTCCAATCTAACTACTGTACGTGAGTCTGTGCTCGCGCCGGGACCTTCTGCATGCTGGCGCTGCTTGTGCTGGCGCAGCGTCTTCTCGACGAGATGCTCATGGCCGCATCGCCTTTGCCGCTTGTCTCGCTCATTGTGCGACAGCAGCAGCACTGCGAACGACAACAACTACTTCGAGTAATCCAGTAGGTATATACGTACGTGTGTCTGAGCTCGCGCGCGGACTTGCTGTATGCTGGCGCTGCTCGCGCTCGCGCAGCAATGACGCTGTACCGGTAAAATGGGCCCGTCCACGCTACTAGTTCACGTTTACGTACTTATTTAAGCAATTATAGCCATGACTATACTTATTTAACGAGGGCATATAACAGTACACTAGAGATAACCCTAATATCAAATAACCTGCTTATAGAATACCCTGTACAATCCAATTTGAAAACCTAACAGCAGTGTCTGATAGACCCTGCTCTACCTGGGCGACAAAAGCACCTCCTCATCATCGCATTTCCTCGGCCATGGCGGGCGGCCGCGAGCGCGCGCGCCCTTCGTCCTCCTCCACCTCCACCCCTGCGTCCTCCGCGTCGCCCAGCGCGCCCGTGCGGGTGTATCCCCCGTCGGCGTCGGCGTCGCGCGTGCTGCAGGCGGAGCTCGCGGGCGTGGCGGCCGTCGGTATCCTCAGTGCCGGCCGCTCCTCCGCCGCCTTCGCGTTCGCCAACCGCATCATCGGCCGCCGCGCCTTCCACGTGGACGAGCTGGACGACGCGGCGCCGAGTCCGCGCAGAGGAGGAGGAGGAGCAGCAGCGCCCAAACGACC
This sequence comes from Phytopythium boreale, assembly GCA_023338115.1. NCBI lineage: Eukaryota > Oomycota > Peronosporomycetes > Pythiales > Pythiaceae > Phytopythium > Phytopythium boreale. Next base: position 68,397 of record JAADYG010000066.1, on the reverse strand, counting down.
GATGCACGCGAGCATCCACCTCTACTACGACGCGCCCAGGCGCTGCGTCTACCTGCTGGGCCTCGCGCACCCCGTGGCGACCACCGGTGGCTCGTTTTTGAGGGATGGAGACGCGCTGCTGCCGCCGGAAATGGTCGAGGCGGAGCGCGAGCGCCTCAAGATGCAGACTCTGCTGTTCGCGAGCTGCAGCCTCGTGTTTGTGCTGCAGCGCAGCGCGCGCACGTCCACGCACGAGCTCAAGCGCGTGCGCGCGTTGGCCACCGAGAAGGCGCAGCTTGTCCAGTGGCTGAGCGCGGCCGGTGGCTCCGCTGGCAGCAAGGGCGGCAAGCGCTCGTCGTCTTCCTCTTCCTCCCAAGTGTTCGCGCCCGGCCGGTGCGTGCCAGTGGCCGTGTTCGTCGTCCCCGCCGCCAGCGACGGCATGCTGAACGCGACCATCAAGGCCAGGCCTGGGGTTTCTGCGGCGGCGGCGTCTTCAAACGCGACGCGGTCGGCGACGGCCGCGTACTGCAAGGCCATTGAAGCGCGGCTCGTGGCGCTGTTCCGGTCCCTGCGCGGCGGCCCCGTGGGCTCGGCGCGCATGCGGGACGCGCTGACGGCTGCCAACCTGAGCAAGGAGCGGCGCGTGTTCACTATGGACCCGTCGCACAGCGTCGTGGTTGTCTCGCGCCGCGCGTTTGACGGCCCAGAGTCGCGGCTCCGCGACGTGTTGGACGCGCTGAGCGACTCGGAGACCGAGTCCGATTCGGAGAGCATGGACGACCTGCTGGAGCCGCTGGAGGACGACGACGTGGGCTGGCCGCGCGCCGTGCAGTACCAGCAGCGGCTCCTGAACCACCTGAATGCGCTGCAGGCGCCCGGAGGCGGGGCGAAGGACGTGCCAGTCGTGAGGATGGAGCTGCTGTCGCTTCCCCAGTGGCTGAGAGCCTTCCAGGCGCTCGTCAAACTCTACCAGCGCATGGACAGCAAGCGCAGAAGCGAGGCCGCGGCCGGGAGTGCGGCGCCATTTGATGGAGAGCCAGAGTAGGGCGGAGACTGCAGCGTTCATTATACAGTACAGTAGTGTTGAGAGTGGGGATGAGGACTGGAGGAAGCGGTTGCAGTTGAAGTGGGAGGGCGTTTTCGTCACAGTTGACGCTGTGGAGGCACGTTGAAGTCCACGAATGATACTGTTGAGTAGATTAAAGTGCGCTCCCTACCGTAGGGCCCTCCCGCCCTACTGTACAGTGCTGTACTGCATGTTGAAACTGAGGTTTTCTTTCGTGCCCGTTGAGCGTTTAACAGCGTTTGATACGCTTTTTCTCACCCCGTTTTGACATGCAACCTGTTCTTGTTGCAGCCAGTCCACACCGTAGTCTGGTACATGACCATCTGCCTTCACCGTGTTTTGACTCTGTATCCACCTTGCTGGAATGGACGCCCCATACTGAACGCGGTACAAAAAAGTCATGGCCGCCATCTGGTAGAGCGACGTACCCTACCTATAGTTGTTTGGTTGTTTCTCCTTCTTCCTTCTCAGTTTTTCTTTCCCGCTATCTCCAGCGAACGCGCGATCCCATAGACTACAGTACTTCCCGCTCTACCTGCTAAACCCGTGTAAACTGCCCGCGCTACCTGCCGCTCTACCCTCTCACGATGCTCAACCTGCGCGCGCTCTACGGCTCGCGCATGCCCCAGCCGCTCCACGTATGTTGTGCTGTGTGTTCTCTCTTGAGGTAGGGCATTGTGACGAAAATGGGGTAACATTGTGACGATTCTGCAGCCCCGGTCGGACCCGGAGATCTCGAGCTACTGGGAGCACGACACGGCCGCCTCCCGCGAGATCGCGCGCGCCATGGCGGAGGCCGAGGCGGCGGACCGCGCCGAGGATGACACCGCCGCGGGCGACGCCGGCGACGCCGAGGGGGCGGGCAGCGTGCTCAAGAAGCCGATGGTCGCCATGTTCGAGGACGGCAACCCGGCGGCGGGCGGCCGGGCGCGCGGCCGGCCGTTCGCGCTGTCCATCCAGCTCGCGGACTTGCTGGCGCCCTCCACGTCGGACCTGCCCGCGCTGCTGGACGGCGACGCGACGCTCGCCGCCGGGTCGCCGCCGCACTCGCAGCTGTCGCCCACGGGGCTCATCTCGATCGCGGCCGCCGACATCGACGAGGCGTCGACGTCCCCGCGCCCCGGCGCGCCCCGCGACCTCGACTGGGAGTTCATCGCCGCCCTCCGCCGCCGCGCCGAGGGCGACGACAGTGGGGCCGAGCGCCGCCCCTCCTCCTCCCGACGGTAAAAGAGAACCTAGCAGTGACGAAGGAACCTACTGGTAGAGTGCTGACGGCGACTGGTTGACGGATGGATTGATGACAGGGTGGACGAGGTGGTGGCGCAGCTGATGGGCCAGTCGCCGGCGGGGACGTCCGCGCTCGAGGGCGAGGCGCAGAGCCCGCTGCGCTTCCTGTCGCTGCTGCGCCGCATCAACGAGATCCGCTCCCAGCAGCACGTCGACGTACGTCTCACGTAGGGCAGAGTAGGGCAGCGGCTGATGCGATACTGACCGTTGTGGTGGGTGACTCGGACACAGCACGAGGCGTGGGAGGGACTGCCGTACCCGCAGATCCTGGCGCTGCCGACGTTCCGGTACCAGAAGCGCGAGGCGCAGGCTGAGGACGGAGACGGACTCGAGGCGGCGGCGCCCGACAAGTCGCTCTGCGCCGTGTGCTACACGGACTACGAGGAGGGCGAGGAGGTGCGCACGCTGCCGTGCCTGCACTTCTACCACCGCGAGTGCATCGACCAGTGGCTGCTGCATCACCGCCTGTGCCCCATCTGCAAACACGTCGTCGCCGTGTACTAGCCGGGGTATGACAAGCGGATGGAGTGTACCATACATGTTGTGTACTACGTAGTGGCGGACGGAGGGGAGGGCGAGGCCCCCTTTCGCCGCGCGTGCATGTTTTCGGCCGGGTGATTTTATAACTGCGCATGCTCTATTGGGGTGATTGGGCGCTTTGTTGTAGGGTAGAGCGTCTCCGTCGAAATGCTCCACACGTCAAGTGTATTTGAACAAGTCTCTCGCCGTTGATTGACACGCATGCAGGGAAATCTTATGAAGTGGAAAACAAGATGCATGAAGGAACAAAAGGCGCCCTCCCTCGCTCGCTCTGCGGCGCGCCCTACCAGCGGCGCTTTAGTGGTCCAGGATGCGCAGGTTGCCCGTGACAACCTTGTCCTCCAGCACCGTGCCGTCCGGCAGATCAATATGCGCGCCCTCGTTCGCCACCAGGATGACCGTGCCCTACCATCACCACCAAGACACAAGTAGACTCACACGTCAGCCCTCACACACACACACACACTCGCTCTCTACCAGTCCACATCCGCACCTTGAGCGCAATGTCGGAGCCGAACTTGACGTCGCCGGCGACGGTGAGGTGGTCGAGCTCGACGATGTTGGGGATACCCTTGGCGAAGCGCGCGGCGTACTCCCGCTGGCTCTGGAACTCGAGCCCGAGCTTGACGATGGGGATGCTGGTGCCGTCGCGCGCCGGGTTGACGATGAGCGAGCCGTGCTTGATCTGGTACAGGTTAGACTGCACAAGGAAGAGGTCCGAGGAGGACTTGACGGGCAGGAAGCGCGAGCGCGGCACCTGGATGCCCAGAAAGTTCTTGAAGTAGCGCACGGCCTCGCCGGCGGCGCTCTCGAGCTGCACCACCTTGGTGTTGTTGCGCACCGTGCGCACCGACACGAGCGGCTCCATGTCGAGCGCGTCCTGCGCCACCAGCCGCTGGATGGCGCGCAGGTTCACCCACAGGTTATTCGTGTTGAACGCCCGCAGCGCGCGGAAGTCGTCCAGGTGCTCGGGCGGCACCTGGCTCGCCTCGAGCAGGTGCGGCTTGCCGCGGTACGTGACGAGCGTGCCGCCCTGCACGTCGGCGCGCGTCTTGTCCGTCACCTCCATGACGAACTCCGAGTCCTCGTTGATCATGTGGTACAGCACGTCCAGGTTGACGGTCGCGCCCAGGTTGTCCACGTTCGAGATGAAGATGTACTCCTTGCCCTGGTTCACCAGGTTTTCCAGCAGCCCAGAGTCGAACAGCGCGTGGTACACGTCGCCGTGGCCCGGCGGGTACCACTTGTCGCGCGTGGCGCGGTCGAACTTGGTGTTGGGCAGCGGCAGCATCGTCTCCTTGACGATGAACGGGTAGCAGCTCTGGTTGAACGTGTGGATGCTCAGGTTGTGCATGCGGTACTTGCGGATGATGCGCACCGTCTCCTCGTGCGTGTTGAACGAGTTCATGAGCACCAGCGGCACGTCCACGCCGTACATGCTGTTCAGGTACTCGACCTGCCGCACCGTCAGGTCCAGGAACGACAGGTCCTGCCGCACCTCGATCGCGCTCTTGGGCCCTTCGCACCCGAGCGTCGTGCCCAGCCCGCCGTTCAGCTTCAGAATCACCTGCTCCGCGTCATACATCGACGCGTTAGATCGACGCGGCAAGTAGGGCATTACGACGTTTTTGCTCTACTTGTGCTTACCAGCTTGTCGAGCAGCTCGTGCTTGAGGTTCATGTCGTCCGGGCACGTCTCGAGCGACGAGTGCGGCTGCAGCACCTCGGGCGTGGGCGGCTTGACAGCGTTCCTGGTGGCGGCAGGTAGGGCGTTTAGCTCGCATTAGACGCGCCAACCACACTTTAGTGCTTGAGGGGACGAGCGAACGCACCACTCGATGACATTCTTCTTGAACTTGGAGTACTTGCGGAAGAGCTTGAGGAAGTTCTTGCGCTGGCGCGAGCCCATGAGCTCCAGCGACGACAGCGCCTGCACGGTTTGGTATACAGCACGATTCGTCATAATGCCCTACCGGTTTCCGTCATAACGCCCCACCCAGAGACGCGCGCCCTACCTCGGCCATCTGGTCGTCCACCGAGAAGCGCGCCGGCATGTGCGTCTTGTAGTGGATGCTGGTCGGCATCTTGGACATTCGGGGAGGGCGTGCGGCGCTCTAGTGCTCTCGGTCTAATGGGTTGGAGGGAGGGCGGCGCCGCTCTACTTGGTGTTCGCCGTCTACTATAAAACTGAACGCACGAGGATATCAGAGATTCGAGCGCTTTCCCCCTGCCAGTAGGGCGACTGTCTCAGCGCTCTACCGACCGAGCAAGCAACCCCCACATCAGCGTCAGCACGCCCCCTACCTGGATACGAATCGGGGATTGACAGCCGAGAAGCAGGTAGGGCGGGTAGAGCAGGTAACAGAGCGGAGAAGGAGGGAGGGAGGGAAGGCGGACCCCCTACTTACGCTTGACGAGAAACAGGGTCGTGTGTCCTATGCAGCCAAGAGACCGCGGTGATCCGCCTAGCGTCACGTTGCGGGAACAAGCGTGGAGGGTGACGTTCGTATCTTGTCGTTCTTTCGGAATAGTGACGTACCCGGTTTTGGTCTCTTGGACCCGATGAGTGTTCGCGTTCGTTGATTGGTGGATGGCTGCAACCCTTGCCCTTCGTCACACACGGCTCGGCTCTGTGCGTCCATCTGATAAATTATAGTCCGCACTCTTCAAAAGCTCAGAACGGAAGCCATCTGTCAGCTCTAACTTGATTAAACTATGCAATTAAATAAGATATCGAGAGGACACTAATACCAAGTCGCACGGTGCGGATCCATTCAAATAGGAGCCCGCATACTGAACCGCAAAGAACCCCAACAGCTCTCCATTCAACAACGGACCGCATCACAACATATTGCTCATCCGTCCCATCCATGGGCATGCGCCGCGCCACCGACCGCTCCACCGCGGGCGCCAGCAGCAGCAGCAACCGCCCACGTCGCTTTGCGTCACCTCCGGCGGACTCTCCGCCGCTCGCTCACTCCCCGTCGTCCTCCTCGTCGCGCTCGAGCCGCCGCACGACCGCCAACACGAGCAGCCTCAGTCTGCCTTCGTCCTTCACCGCCGCACGCCGCGACCACCACCACCCCAGCCGAATGAGCGAGGCGCTGCGCCCCTTGCTGCCCCGAGGCGCGGTCTCCAGCGACGGCGCCGACTCAGTCATGCGCTCAGAGCCCGCGCGCGACCGCCGCCGCCGATGGTTCGCGCTCCCGCGACTCGGTCCGGACGCGCCCGAGCTGCTGCACCGCGCCTACCGCTCGATGGTGAACGCCGGCCCGGCGCTGCGCGTGGCGCTGCTCGGCTCGCTCGCGGTCGCGTTCGGCGTGCTGGTGCTGCTGCACACGCAGAACCTGGCGACTACCGCCGACCTGCCGCGCAGCGGCTCCATCCGCGCGGCGCGCAATCGCCAGGCGGGCAACGTGGCTCACCCCATGGTGGCAGGCGCCGCCAACTGCTCGGAGCGCTTCTTCACGCAGCGCGTGGACCACTTCTCGTGGCTCGGAGACGCCAGCGGCGCACCCGCGACGTACCAGCAGCGGTACCTGATCAACACGCAGTTCTGGGACCCGAGCAACCCGAAGGCGCCCGTGTTCTTCTACACGGGCAACGAGGGCGACGTGACCATGTACGCCAACCATACGGGGCTCATGTGGGAGAATGCGCCCGAGTTCAAGGCGCTGATCGTGTTCGCCGAGCACCGCTACTACGGCAAGAGCTTCCCGTTCGGCCCCGACGCGTACATGGACCACCTGGCCTACCTGACGCACGACCAAGCGCTGGCCGACTACACGACGCTGCTGCTGGCGCTGCAGCGCGAGCACCAGGCGCTCAACCACCCGGTGATCGCGTTCGGCGGCAGTTACGGCGGGATGCTCTCCGCCTGGATGCGCATCAAGTACCCGGGCGTGGTCGCCGGCGCGATCGCGGCGTCCGCGCCTATCTTCGGGTTCATGGGCTACGACAACGTCGGCAAGAAGTACTGGCAGGTCGTGACGCGGGACGCGACACCCGCGGCCGGCGCCGCCGCCAACTGCGCACCCAACATCCGCCGTGCGTGGCCGGCGCTCTTTGACCTCGCGGCGACTCCCGAGGGCCGCGAGACGCTGTCAAGCGTGTTTCGACTGTGCGAGCCGATGAAGAGCGCGAGCGACGGCGAGGACCTGGCCGTGGGCCTGCTCGTGGCGTTCGACTCGCTCGCGATGGGCAACTTTCCCTACCCGTCGAGCTACATGACGAGCGGCGCGGTGGACCTGCCGGCGTGGCCCGTGCGCGCCGCGTGCGAGCACTTGGCGGGCAAGCTGGAGAGCAACGTAACGCTGCTCGAGGCAGTGCGAGACGCCGCCAACGTATACTACAACGCGACGCAGGACCAGCAGTGCTTCAAGATGCCGATGCTCTGGGACATTGACGGCATCTGGGACTACCAGTACTGCACGGAGATGCTGCCGCAGGAGACGTATTTCCCGACGGACGGCGAGCGCGACATGTTCTGGCCGCGCGCCGTGCCGTTCGAGCGGATCCAGGCGCACTGCCGCAAGCAGTGGCGCACAGACCCGGACCCAGACTGGATCCGCGCGAGCTACGGCGACGAGATGCTGCGCGGCGCGTCCAACATCGTGTTCAGCAACGGGCTGCTGGACCCGTGGAGCAGCGCCGGCGTGCTCGAGGCGCCCAAGGACGCGCGGGGCGTGGTCATCCTGCCGATCGAGGAGGGCGCGCACCACCTGGACCTGTTCTTCAGCCGGCCGGCGCTCGACCCGTCCTCGGTCGTGCGCGCGCGCAAGATCGAGGTCGACAACATGCGCAAGTGGGTCGACGAGTTCGTCCAGTACAAGTAGTAGAGCGGTCGCTTGTGGCACCGGATCAAAAGGAGCACCCGCAACGTGTTATTGATTGATTCATCACGGGAGGAGACTTTGTTCCTTGTAAAGACGAACACAACGCTTGTCTTCATTCCCTCCGGACCTGGTTGGTGGTGGGCTGTCTGCCACCTAACGAGACCGATACGTTAGACGCTCGTGCCGTAGTCCAGGTGCTGCGCGTTCTTCTCGCTCAGCAGCGGCATGGCCTGCGCCTGGGGCGCCGCCGTGAGGCTCGTAAGCCTGTCAGAGGCAAGCACGCAGAGAGCACAAAGCGTTAGTCAGTCCGTTCATACAGTACTCATCTTGAAGAGGACACCAACATACGAGTCCTTGGGCAGGAACTTGGCGACGAGCGCGACGAGGATGAAGGCGGCGATGATGGCGGCGCTCTGCGTGGCCGAGGTGCGCACGCTGAGGCTGACGCGCTCGACAGCGGGCGCGAGCTCGAGCTGCTTGACGGCGATGGCGCGCAGGGCCCAGATGGTGACGAGCGCGAAGGCGAAGTCCTCGGCGTAGACGAGCGCCGAGATGGCGGCGACAGCGAGCAGCGAGAGCGCCGACAGGTAGGCCGTGAGCGACAGGTAGCCGCCGACAAAGTCCTGCAGGCTGACGCAGATGGAGATGAGCAGCGCGGCGCACGTCCAGGCGAAGTAGATGGTGATGCCGAGCTCCGAGCAGAGGTAGCGGCCGTACGAGAAGCCCTGGTCGCGGCGCAGCGCCAGGATGTGTAGGTAGAGCGCGAGCAGCGCGGCCCAGAGCACGACGAGCGTGGCCGTGGCCAGGTTGACGTACTCGTGCGTGAAGAACACGATCCAGGCCATATTCATGAGGCACGAGACGGCGAACAGCGCGCGCAGCAGCGTCGCGTGTGGCGACTCGAAGACCGAGAGCGACGCGCAGGCGCAGTCCACCACCACCGCGACCGCCAGCAGCGAGTAGATGAGCCCCCAGATGGAGAAGGCGTAGGGCGCCGGCGTGATGAGCGTCTCGTGCTTGCGCGACATGGGCCCGATCTGGCGCGACGAGTAGCCGTTCACGTACAGCTGCAGCGCGAACAGCGCCGCGTTCACCCACGCGAACGCCGCCACCATGGTGGTTGCTGGTGATACACGGGCGGAGGGTTGGTAGGGCGGAGGTGGAGCGGGGAGGAGGGCGATCCAAGCGAGCAAGTGCCTTCGGTCGCGTTCTTCGTGTGAAGGTGGAGGGGGCCACAGGCTTCGAATGATTCGCGGCGAGTTCCAGAAGTCGAGGAGAGCTGTGGCGGGAGTTCCAGAAATCTAGATTATCAAGATAAAGTGAGATAGGAAAGCTTGTGTCAGAAGTGGGTGAGAAGACGTAGAAGGGCGCCGTTGAAGTCGCGCGGACTGTCCTGTTCAATATACTGTACAGTACACACCGACGTGTTTGCTACAGTCGATGGAATGACCTATACTGTACCAAGTGAGCAGAAGGCCGTCCGTCCAGGCGACCGCCCGACCGCCCGACAGAGCGGCGTGATCCGGAGCAGAGTGGGCGGCGGCACTTGATACTCCGGGGCCGCGTGTCTGCTCGGCCTCGTGCTCGTACGGTGCTCGTACTGTAGACTGATGGCTGCCATACATTGCAATCAGGGGGCGTGTTTTCGCGAGCCGTACCCACTGCGTTAGCTCGAGTCAACCTCTCATCCTCACTTGCTTTAAGCTCGAATCTTAAAGTCGGAGCGCGCGCAGCCAACGCATCCCGCGAGTCCGGCGTTTCACACATTGGGACATGGGGCCCGGGCCACCTCATGCGCTTTACGCCTCTCGTGGACCCGGCCTCTGGCCGGCGGCCTCATAAAGCGCAGTGTTGGCCGTTCGTTCGTACCGTACGCTCCTCACACACAGACACAGACAGTCCCAGCGTCGGCGCATCTCCATTTCCATTTGGGATTTTCTTTTTTCCCGGCAACTCGTGCTTGCTAATACTACTGTTGGGTCACGCAAAAGTATGAATTTGTATGAAATCAAATGTCAACGCCCTGCAGGCGGTTCATGGCGGCGCGGCCGCCGTTCGGACACTAAAAGCGGCAGCGGCTGTCCGTCCGCACGCCTGCTGATGCACGACTCCTGATCGCTCAGCGCGTTAAACACGGCGTTCCCGTCGTGCATAGCGCCACCGCATGAATTGAGCGCATCGGTGACGAATGGGGAAATGATACACGTCGGTCTAAGATTAATACGCGACGACTCTCGGACTACTACTGCTGCTTTATTACACGTCATGTCCGCGGGCTCACTGGGCGGGACTCACACGATGAACTGCTGCTGGAACGGGAGCTGGTAGGGCGCCTGCTGCCGCCGGTCCATGGTCATGAGGCTGCAGAAGATGGCCAGCTCCTCGTACCCGAGCGACAGCGGCGCCTCGTGCAGGCTGGTGGGCAGCACGGGCAGCACCTCGAGCTGCAGGTCGTCGTCCTCCTGCAGCATGGCCTCGAGCAGCGGGTCCACGTCGATGGCGCGGGGCGACTGCTCCTCCTTGGCGCCTGGGTGCGCCCTCCGCCGGTTGCCGCCGCTTCCGCTCTGCTCCATCGCGTCGAGCGCGTCGTAAGGCAGCCGCGAGCTGGAGCGCTGCAGCCGCTTCTTGCGGTCCAGCTTCTTCTGGTTCATGTTGGCCTTCTCGCGGTGGAACTCGCACAGCTTGTGCAGCTTGCCGTTGCGCTTGACGGCCTGCAGGTTCTGGCACTTGCCCGTACGGTAGCCGCACCGCGCGGGCGTCATCGTCGCCGCCACGGCGCCACCGGCGGCGGCCGACGCCTTGCTCTTCCTGGCGCGAGACGACGACGTCGAGGAGCCCGCGGCCGAGGCGGTGGTCAGCGAGCGTCGCACGCCGGCTCGTCGCCGCGGCGGCTGGCGCTGCGACCGCGAAGCCGGTCGGTCGGCGCTGATGGTGAGCCCGGACGGCGCCTCGAACAGCGCCAAACAATCCATCTTTGCTCCGGAAATGATACTGTTGAGATATAGGAGCCGCTGGTGGGGTGCTGTCGTCGACCGTCTCGGGGGGAGGAAGGGGGGGGTCAGAGCCGGTCAATCGATCTGCGACGGATCGAGAGACTGCGTGAATGAGTGACGGATCGGCGGCGAATTCAATTGTGAGGCTCGCTCCGACGCGGGAGGGCAGGGCAGAGCAGGACGCCGAGCCTTCGGACTGTAGTACGATACAGTACGCGGTGGGTGAGTGACCGATTGAGTGGGTGAATGCGCTGCGTGAATGGCGACGGTGACGGACCGGCAGCGGCGGCGCCCGGATAGACAGACGGGCGGTCGACCGGCGCACCTTTTAGTGTCACGAAGCTCGCTCCGGAGCCTTGACCCATATGGAGGCGCATCTCGTCCAGTTTCCCGGCCGCGCGGCGGAGTGGGACGCCGATACTTTTTATGCGTGTGCGCGTTTTCCTCTCGAGTTGGACCATTTGCGCCAGGTGACTTGCGGTTTGTATGGGTGCATACGTCGCAAAATGAGACTCGGTGGGGAGGTTTTGGCCCAAAATGGTGCGGGAGCATCTGGGATTTGGTCCGATACATTTGAACTGTCATTTTTACGGCCCCTAACCGTGAAAAATACGGTGATTTCGACGTTTTTTTGCGGGACATTCGAAATAACGGGGGAGACCATCCAGTACTGTACAGCAAGCACTGTCAACTTCCAAGCGATGGTCGCACGCTGTCAACTTGCGAAGTTGCAGTTCGACGCCAAGGAACTTTGAACTACAGTAATATGCGCAGTACCTTGTATCACCGTAATGCAACCCGTGCATCCCAGGAATCAAGCGGCCGCCGCACCGCTCCCCTTGGCCCATCGCGCGCGCGACCACTGGCACCGTCCCATTCGCTCCGGCCGCTACAGTACCGGCAAGTGTCGCCCCACGCCCAGGTTGAGGTTCACGCCGCAGTTGATTGATTGATTGCTTTGCGTGTCGTACAGGCAAAGCTTGGCGACAGTCCGCACGCAATGGAGGCTGGCCGCAATTGCGCCTAAGCTATTATTAAAATATAACACCTTTAACACCGGGCTGTACAGTCCTCATCAAATTAAAATGTCTAATTCCGCATTAACGCGCTGATACTGTAAAAGCCTGTGATTGGCAAGCGTGCATGCATAAGCTTACTCCATCACGCGCGTATTACACAAGCCTGCCTTCGGACAGCGAGCGCGCGTTCAATTTTGATTGTCACGGTCACGATCGTCCGTCCAAGACGATGCGGAGAAGAAGACAAGCGCTCGCGGGGCGGTAGAAACGAGCCCAGCAGACAGGAGCGCGGGAGTGGGACGGCCGGGGGTTTACTCCCGGCCGTTCACTCCCCCTGTGAGCTATGCCACTCCCAGCGCGAGCCCATGACTAGGGAGCTGCAGTTTACAGTACAGGACCTGTAATTTAGCGCTGCCTTTTGAAAACGCAACTGTCATAATGCGCTCCCACGGTCGGAATTACGAACCGGCTACTGTACCGTACTGTCGCCCTGGAGCTCTCCAGCGGTGCCACTGGAACTTCAGTCCCGCGCCGCGAACCACACGTGGCGCCGACGGCAATGCACCTCCGCGGCAATCAGCGCTGGCGAGACCGATATCTTTGGTTACCAACGCCGATTGAGCCGGTGTGTGTACTGTAGCTGATCGCATCGGAGACCGTAGGATGTGGTTAGTTCGCTATGCGCTGCACCAAGATGGGGGGAACCGCATGAAGCCACCGAGCGGGCCTGAAAAAGATGTAAACTAACGTCCACCGGGACCGAACCTGTTTAACATGCAGCAGCTCGCCGCTCTATGCGGAGAGAGCCCGCTGCGGAGCGTCCGGGCGTGAGATATGGTCCACCGGGTCCGGCTCACGGTCGCGGTGGATTGACCGCCGCGCTGGCTTCAACGAGCCAAGCACGCGTCCCACGCGGTCGCCGGTTGGACACCGACTCGGAGGCCGACCGCTGGAAGATATCCATCCACCGACCGACCTGATTTCCGTCCGTATGCAGGTCGTTTACGCGCCGTTTGTCCGCGCACCGATGAACAATCAGAGCGGTGGCCGTCCACTGCGAAGCGCCGCGGCCTTCGTCTCCATGTCTTGGCCTGGATTTTCGTGCTCGTCCGATCCAGAGATCAGACCGAGGCGATGCAAACGGTCAGCAGGCGCCGACGCCGTCCGTGTCATCCGTGCGCCTCGCAGCATCCCATGACGTAAAGGACCGCACGTTCGTCCACGCAGTCGCTCTCGCACTATCAAGTCGGCGGTGTTGGCTAATCGGCGAGGAGAGGAGCAGCTCGACCGAAAGCTTTCGTCCACATTTTCTTCATTCGCGCGTGGTCCGGATGGAGGATGGAGCCGCTCATACAGTACTTGAGCGCACTGCCTGTCCGAAACTGCACGGCGATTAACGGCTCATCCTCGCCGCGTAGTAGAGTGTGTTGTGGTCGCATTCAGAGGCTCAACGCGCGCAGTTCTTCCCGCTCGTCTGGGTCCACCTTGCTTCTCAAACGATTGCGCGAGTGGCGCTTAGTGTATGTTACATACTTCGCAAAGCGCTTGGGGACATTACACAACGCCGCCTCTGTGCATGACTGTCATGGTGACATGCATCACGGAGCGCGACCGGATCGGCCGACGCCGACTCGTTTTTGTCGTGCGTACTGTACGTGGCCGCGACGCTCCGCAAACAGCAAAACCATCCGTGCTCGTGCCCTCGCTGCTACGTTCGGACTCGTCCGTTGATCAAAACGCAGTGCTCCAAACTCGAATGGTTTGACATTTTCGCTGCATCGAATGCCCGCGTGCGTTTGGCCGCCTGTGACCCGTGATACAAAGCGGCAGTCCGCGTCTTTGGCGCCGCTGCGACCGACTAGAGATCCGCGATCAGGGATTTGCGCGCTCAACATTCTCTGCGTGTGCGATCGCTCGCATGTGCAACCCGCGGCGCGAAGATGTGCCAGGGGCTTTGTATAGTGTACATTACAGTACATCAAGAGGCACCACGACGGGTTCTTGCGTCTCGAGTCGAGGCGCTGCTGCGGTCGCCTCTTCTTGTCTGGTGGACAACGGGTCCGCAGACAATGCGCTACTGTAGCTCTACTACTCTTGCCGGCTCGAAGGGTGGAAGGTGCGGCGGGCGGCGGTGTTGCCCCACGTCCATACTGTACACGTGAAGGGCCTCTCGAGACCGCTCTCAGCTTGTCGCGGGGCGTTTGGGCATTGTACAGTAGTACTGTAGAGCACAGTACTGGGGGGCGTTTGCGCATCAGCGCGTCCTGTTTGATCGCGCGCCCCGTTGCACGTGTCGAGTACTGTGCACGAGATGAGGTCCCATGTCTTTAGCGCCGTAGAATCCGATGATTGCTCGACAGTAGACGACTTGGCCGGCTCCTCCAGCAGAGCTCTCTCTCTCTCTCTCTCTCTCTCTCTCTCTCTCTCTCTCTCTCCGCCGCGCACAACCGCCCTCAGCCCTTCCCGACGGGAGTGTTGAGTGTGATCTGTAGACGACCGCACCCACTGAATGCGCAGCTGGAGTTGTGTCAGCACGGCTCCGAGGTCCGTCCGGGGCGACCGCGGCCTGCACCAGCGCGACAGGATCGAGACGAACGGGTTGCGCACTCCGAGCCCAAGAGAGCGTATCAGTTCTTGGACAGGCGCGTCCGCCGGCTGCCGTATCATGCATGACCCTAGCAATTGTCGCCGAGTCAGCAGCTACTGTAACGCTGAGGTCGGATGACGCGGCCACGTGGGTTGCTTGGTCCGGACCGTGGCGCCCGCCGCCGCGTCCCGATGAGCGATCAGCCACCCAGTTCAACAGTTCGAGGCTCGGGCGTCGAAGGGGCACTGGCCAACGCATCATTTGTACGGTAGTTAGACGGCCGCCGTGACCGTCAAACGCCTTGCGTTCTCCGTTGAGATGGTGTGGAGTGCGTAAATGTACTGTACAGAACCGATTTGTGCTCGTGCTGGCGCAATTTGGCCCCTGTCTGGTCGGCAGCTGGCGCACTTCAACTTGTTGACCATACAGTGGGCGCGCACAAAATAGTCAACCCGCGGACCAAAAAGGTCCCGAATTTACTGTCGAAACCAGCTGGTATCTAATTTGGTCCCACTGTTTTGCGCACAGTACTCGTGGAAAGGCGGACCGGCCTGGAACTTTGAACACGAAAAGATCCAGTCGCCGTCACAAATTGTGACTCACAAACGATGTGTACCGTGACCCTGGAACTCTGGTCGATTTCACGGTACTCCTCCGTAGCCTCCTCCCATTCGTCTACAGCGCCGGCGACGCCTTCCGCATCACGCGTTGCACTCACTCGGCATGCCATGGACGTGCACTGTACACTACGCAGCCGCCAGCCTCTCCGTCTCAGTCGCCCGACGCCTCGCCGCCTCGGTCCTGCGGTCGCGCTGCGTCCAGCCGCGTGGGCCCGGCTGCCGCCGCCTCAACCACCAGCGCGTTGCCGCAGTGCGGGCAGCGCTCGTCCTCGGCGCCCATGGCGCTCAGGTCCTTGCGGAAGGGCGACCCGCAGCGCTTGCACGCGAACGCCATCTCGCCGCTCTCGGCGGGCGCTAGCCGGTGGTCGCGCGAGAGCTCGAAATGGCACTCGGAGCAGTCGAACCAGCGCCGGCAGCACGCTGCCTGGAAGGAGAACTACGCTCAGTGAGAGGGGCAGAGTGAGGCACCGAGCGTGAGGCAGACAGAGAGACGGCGTGGACGGGGGACAACGGACCTGCGCGTTGGGCACGTGCCTGCACATGGACCCGAGCTGAAGATCAAGCGTCTGAACGGCCTGGAGGCGTGCAGTTCAGCCCGTAAGTGGCCTCTTGGTGCTGCCTGGTGCTCGGGCGGGGGCGCAAATAGACCGCGTATTTATAGCGACAGGCGCAAGCTGCAACCGCTCCCTGGTCGGTGCTTCGCCCGTCATTGACGCACAGCTGATCCCTCGTCGAAGCAGTCCGAGTCGGCAGCCATGGCGTCGGCGCTGATGGCGTTCGTGCAGGGTCTGGCGGCGGAGCAGGCGCAGGAGACGAAGGCGCAGGACGTGGCCAAGGACGACGATCTGTTCGTCGACAGCGACCAGAAGGAGGCGCCCAAGACGCTGCTGGACGTCGCGCGCGCCCAGCAGGAAGACGTTCGGCCGGCCACGTCCCTGCTTGCGGTCGCCCAGCAACAGCAGCAGCAACAGCAACAGGCACAAGCGCAGACGACCAAGGAGACGCTGGCAGCGCAGGTGGACCAGGAGGACGAGCAGCATCGGCGCGAGGCCGTGCACAAGACGCTCGAGGCGGTGGCCAAGGAGGTGCGCGACGAGCGGCAGCAGGAGACGAGCCAGGCGGTCGCCGCCGCGCTCAAGGAGGCCGCGGCCGAGCAGTACGCGGCCGACGAGTTCGAGGCCGAGGAGGACGGCGAGCGGGTCCTGGCGGCCGCCAAGTCGCTGGTCCAGCAGAAGCAGCAGCAGTCGGAGGAGGAGCACGAGTACGATGAGGACGACGACCACCACGACGCCCCGGCCAAGCCCAAGGCGGCGATCAGGAAAAAGAAGCCGGCGCAGAAGCAGCCCAAGTCGGCGCCCCGGACGATCCGGGGCCAGTTGAGCGTCTTCCAGTGCCGGCAGCTGACGCTGACGCAGCGCCGGCTGCTGCTCGCGACGCTCGCGGACGACGGCGACGCGTCTGGGAAACAGAAGAAGGCGCGCGCGGTCAACATGGAGGCGATCAACGAGCTGGCCAAGCACCGGCGGCAGCAGCAGCCCGTCGGTCGGAGGGCGAAGGCCGAGTTCGCCAAGCTGGACGACAACCGGCACTGCCGCTTCCGTCCGCGGCTCAAGGCCGGCGGCGGCTCGCGCGAGAACCAGCCGAGCCGCTCGGACGACGAGGACAACGGAGGCGGAGGCGGCAGGAGTGAGGACTTTGTGCGGCGCATGGAGGCGGCCGAGCGCGCGCGGGCCGAGGGCCTGCGGCGCACGCGCGAGGAGAAGCTGTACCTCGCGCGCGTCAAGAAGGTGCGGCCGACGCGTTGGAATGGATGGAACGTCAGGTCGTGGCGCGCGCTTGGACTCACGTTGTGGACGCGGACAGGAGTGCCCGGCGTGCGGCAGCGCGCAGTCGTACGCCGAGCTGTCGCAGAAGCGCAAGAAGTGCCCCAACTGCGGCGTCGCGTACCGGAGCCGCATCGCCTGGGTACGTCCCCTTGCGCTCTCTCTTGTATGGTCCGGTCACCCCACTCGGTTGCTGACTTGTCGTGATCCGCCCTGAAAGAGCGCCGTCGCGGACGAGTTCCTGGCGCGGCTCGAGACGTACGTGGCCGACCGGCAGCGCGCGCGCTCGGGGCCGTCCGCGGCTAGCGAGGCGCCCACCGCCGACTCGAAGCGCCCGACGTGGGAGCAGGTGCGCGACGAGTTCCTGGGCCGCGTGCAGCTCGACGCGGAGCACCGCGCGCTGTCCAAGGCCGCCATCTGGAAGGAGGTGGCCGCGCAGTGGACCTTCCGGCCCCAGATCTCGCGCCGCGCGCAGCAGGTGAGGCCCGAGCGCTGTTAGTCGTCCGCTCTCCCTGTCTCCTTGTGGATTGACCGCTGACTGGCGCTTGATGCTGCGTCTGAAGCTCGCGCTCGGCTCGTTTGACGAGCGGCTGCGGCGCGACCTGGACGCCCGCAGCCAGCGGCGAGAGCAGGTGCGTCTGTCTGTTCTCCGGTGCTTCGTCCCGCGGCTGTGGACGCTTGGACTCACGCTTGGACTCACGTGTGAGACGCGAACAATACGAGCGGCTGCGGCTGGCCCTCGCGCGCGGCGGCGGCGACGGCGGGAACCCTCCAACGTCCGGCGTCCGGCCCAAGGCGAGCGCGTACGTGCCGGCGGCGTCCTTCCTGGAGCGGCTGCGGCAGGACCTACAGCGCGCGGAGACTGCCCCGCGCCTGCTAGTCGACCCCTCCCCTCGAACGCCATGGGAGACGCGCCAAAGACACTGCTGCGCTTGGTCTGGGGCGCGCTTCCTGCCGTTGGTCCAACGCCCGCCGCTTGTCGCCCGCGCGACCAACACGGACCGGAGAGATCGACTTACCCACCCCAACACGGGACCAAGGAGAGCAAAGTTACTCGTTTCATTTCGTTGTTTCTCTCTCCTGCCTCACACTCAACACACACGCCCTGCCCACGTCGGGAATAAAAAAAGAGAGCGCTGGGGACGCGACTACCGGTCGTCGGACGGCGTGACGAGGGGGGCGGCGGCTCCTATCCGCTCGCTGCGCTTGTCCTCGTCCTCGGCGGGCTCCTCCTCCTCCTCGTCCGCGGCCTCGGGGACCTGCGCGGCGGCCCCCGAGAAGAAGAGCGGCGCGCTGAGCACGCGGGAGGCGCGCGCTGAGAACTCGTCGGGCGGCAGCGACATGGACCGGCGCAGCTCGTCGCGCACCCAGCTCATCTCGCGGCTGGCGCGGTCGAGCCGCGAGTCGAGCTGCACCGTGAGCGCCACGGCCTCCTCGGCCATGCGCTCGGCCTCCTCGCGCGCGTCGATGGCGGCCGAGATGAGCCGCTTGGCGTCGTCCAGCTGCGCCTCCTGCACGTCCACGTGTCTCCGCAGCACGGCGACCAGCTCGGCCAGCTCGGCCGCGGTCGGCGGCGGGTCGCGCTGCAGCAGCTCGTCCACGTCCGCGTGGTGCATGGGGGCGTCGGTGGGGTCGCTCGAGGACGCGGTCGACGGGAGCGTCCGCGTGCCCTCGGTGGACTGGATGAAGGCGCGGAACTGCTCCATCTCGCGCTTCTGCTGCTCCTCGAGCTCGCGCAGGCGCTCCACCTTGCGGGCGCGCGCGCGGCGCGGGTGGAAGATCTTCTCGAGCGGCTTGCCCTTGAACTCGCTGTCCGGGATGGCCGACAGGGAGGACGAGAAGGACGGCCGGCCCGCCGAGGACGACAGCATCATGCTGCGCTGCAGGCTGGCGCTGCCGCGCGAGGAGCTGCCGCGCACGTCCATCTCCGAGACGCGGCGCGCCACCTCGCGCTCGCACTCGAGCGCCTTGGCCTGCCGGTACATCTCGATCTTCTTGTCCATGGCCGCGACCACCTTGCGGGTGCGCAGCTCCACCTCGCGCTCGATCGCGTCCTCCATGAAGGCCTGCTTGCGGGCCTGCTCCTGGCACAGGTCCTCGAGCTGCCGCAGCCGGAACTGGAACTTGCGGTACTCGTCCGCGCCCAGGCGGACGACCCCGTGGCGGCTGCTGCTGGACGCGGACGCGGACGCGGACGACGCCGTCATGCGCGCGCTCGTGCGGCGCGGGAACCGGCCCGAGGACGACGAGTCCGAGTCCGACTGGTCGTCCTCGTCCGACAGGTCCTCGTCCGACAGGTCCTCGTCGTCGCTGCTCGAGCCCTTTATGGCCAGCGCCATCTGCTGGAAGGCGCGCCGGGTCTGCATGGCGGCCACGTTGGCCTCGGTCATCCGCACTTCGGACCGCCGGTCCGGCGCGCCGGCGTCCTCGGACGGCCGCGGGGGCCGCGCGGACCCGGACCCGGACGCGGACGACACGCTGTACCTACTGTTCCTAACCGAGCTATTCCTGTGGTCGTCCGCGAGGTCCGACTCGCTGGGGATCTCCGAGATCCGCGAGGACGAGCGGGCGAACGCGGACGGGGGGGACCCAAGGACCGAGGAGCGGACGGAGGACGGGGTCGTGGCCATGTACTGCGGCTCGTCCGTGGACCCGCGGGGCCGGTCCTCGCTGGACCGCAGGACCCCCACGGACCGCTGCTGGGACTCGAGCCGGTTCTTGTACGACATGGAGCACCGCAGCTGCCGGTAGTCGACCAGCGAGTTGCGGACGCTCCGCGCGGAGGCTGAGGACGCGGACCCATGCTGCGGACGCGGCCGGGTGGCCATGCGCGGGTCGTCCTCGGTCGAGTCGCGCACCTCCGTGTCGGACCCCGTGTCCGTGTCCCCCGAGAGGCTCTCGATGATGGTCGGGCTGGTACTGCGGGCTGTGGACGTGGACGACCGCACGGACGCGGACAAGCGCGAGGACGACACGGACGAGCCGGTCGTGGACGCGATGGACGCGGACAGCGGCGTGGCCGCCGGGGCCGGGGCCGGCGGGGGCTTGTGGCCGTCCTTGGCCCGCCGGCTCGAGGACGAGGACGACGCGCTGCTGCTGGCCGCGCTGCGGACGCTGGACGAGGACGACGCCAGCGCGTCCGCGCCCTCGTGTTTGCGGAAGCTGAAGCGGCCGGACGACTTGTGCTTGCGGTCGGACGAGCGCGAGAACAACGGCATGCGGACCAATTATGACGAAAACGCGCGCAAAGTGTCGAAATGCTCTACGTCCGGCCGGGCGTCCGCACACAGACGCGGGGGCGTGATGGTACCTGTGGCCGCCGCGTGGGGGAGTGAGGTTGGGGAGGCAGGTGGGTGGGGACGAGGCCGGGAGCGTACGCTTTCCGTCCCAACAGCTCGCGCGCGGGCTGTTAGCGGGCCGTCGTATTGATAATGGGCGAGTAGGGCGGGGAGGGGAGGGGAGGGCGGGAGAAAACAACCAAACACCAGAGGAGGCGGAGCGGGAAGAAGCAACAACAGAGAGCTGGGCTAAAAATGAGCTGCCAGAGGTTTCGGGTTTTAGCCAATCCGGTGCGTTCGTTGGGGACCAGGGACCAATCACAGGCCGGTAAAGCGCCGCAATTAGGCGATGAGACCCTCGGCCGGAATAGGGATAGGTCGAAATGCCCTACCCGCCACATAACATAATATAAACAGCCGCAAGCGACGGGACTGTTTTACTTTCTATCCGAAGGAATCTGGGCGGGCATACAGCAATTTACTGAAGCCCGCAAAAGTGGCCACAAGGGGATGGACAGACGGACGAGCATAGTGAAGCCAAGTAGTTCGGGTCGTTATTGTACAACAAAACCGACGCGGCCCATTTGGCGGGCAAAAGTTTATAAAGTTTCCAAGTGAAATCGGTTCAGTCGCCGCTGTAGGGTCGCAAAATGGGAGATGCAGAGCGCATTTTCACCGAATTGAGCGGCAGAAAACCCAGCGGAGTCGACACTTGCGGCTTACCGCATTTTTATTTTCGCTCTAAAGCGACGGGGAAGCAGGAAATTGTCGAGATGGACCCAAACACTGGCGAATTCAATCTCAGAAGTTGGATTTTGGCAGCTGGAGGGCAAATTTTCATAAACTCGGATTCGATCCATATAGAAATTTAAAACAAAGCGCCTTCGATAAAGTGACCGAGTGAACAAATCGAAGCACAAAACAAAAACGTCATAAATCTAAAAGTGATCGTTCAAATTTCACCAGGCACCAGTTAGTTATTATTATGTCAGTACCCAACGTTTGGATCGTGTGCTGAACTTTCAGTACTTTGAAGTAAATTCAAGGAAAGTACGGTACCGTGGAGGACCCAATTGCATCTGCATACTTTATCCAAGTCAAACGATTAATCGCGGGGTTCCTCCGATCGGATCGGTCGCCATCTCGACATCGCCGCGCGCGTCGTCGTCGTTGCTCCGATGGCGCGATCAATCACCCGCTCGCTTGCTCGCTCGCTCCTACTGCTTCCTTACCGTCTCCCCGCCTCTGCGCCGCGTTGCTCGATTCGATGCCGCGCACGCCGCTGCGTAACACACGCGCACGTAGGCGCGGGCCGCCCCGCGCGTGTTCCCGAGTAAACATACAGCGCACGGCGAGTGTTGCTCCGGAAGGATGATCGGGCGCTCTCTGGACGCCGGTGAGCCCACGGTGCGGCACACTACAGTATTGATGCTGCAATAGTGTGCCGTCGTTGATCCCGACCAAAGCTCAGCTTCGGGGGCGCAACTAGGTGCACTGTACAGTGTACTGCACGGCCGCTGGTCCTTGGCGTCGGGTAGATCCGGCACCGCGTCTCAGAGTCGTCAGCTCGATTGCTGCCGGCGAGTTGATACGCAACGCGGACTGGCCAAACGCCCGCCGTCTCTTTTGCCGCGATCGCCAACACAAGGGGGCGCCCGCCGCGCTCTATGCTGGCCGGTTGGGTCGCTCCGACCGGTGGCGAGCGCGCGCTCGTCCTCGCGGTCGCAACAGGGCGGAGAGCCGCATCTCAAGGCGACGAGAGCACGAGAAGGCGCTTGTCGCGCGGGGCTGTATTGTAAGCGAGCTGTCGATACTGTAATGACGGTGAGCATGAGCGTGAGCGGGTACAAATACAGTCAATCCTCTGTTTTTCGCGTTTAGTACAAACGTATAACTTGTGTCATTCTATATATGCCATATAATAGTTCAATATTTTATTAGATGTTTAAGACCTACGGTTATATATAACTTTTTAGAACATATATGTACTACTATCGCGAAAAACAGAGGATAGACTGTACGTTCAGACCACGCGCTACGGTGCGCTTCAATTTGCACGGGATATGTATTTATGCAGGTTTTTGCAGTTCAGATTGAGATATTTACCTCTTCGAAACGACCTCGCGACCTTTGGGTATCAGTTATAGAAGGTTCTGTGCATCGCGTCATGCCGTTGCCTCGCGAGTTGGTGGTGGTTATTAAAAAATCGTCGCTACAATGCGGCACTGTAGTCGCAACCCACGTGATCGTTGATAAGCCCGCGCCTCTCCAACTGTCACGGCTGTCACTGAATCTTACGCCACGCCAGTCGAATCCATTGGCAGCTTGTCCTACTCGGTCCGTCACTCTCACAAGTGGGCGGTGGCGGCGAAGGCGCCGGTGGTGCACGCGCACGAGTCGCAGATGCGCGAGGCCTTCTTGCTCGAGCCGTACG
The DNA here is from genome assembly GCA_023338115.1 of Phytopythium boreale. NCBI lineage: Eukaryota > Oomycota > Peronosporomycetes > Pythiales > Pythiaceae > Phytopythium > Phytopythium boreale. The sequence goes on along the minus strand of JAADYG010000066.1, from coordinate 45,937 downwards.
CGAGCGTCCAGCGCTTGCGCGAGCAGTGGCCGCACACGAGCGACCCGCATAGTCTGCGTGAGGTCAATCAGCACAAATGAGCATCAGCGTCAGCCACATGAGCAAACACCAGTCAGAGACGAGACGCGAGCGTACCGGCAATGGTGGCGCGGACGGTAGACTGCGAACGTCTGCGTGCAGATGGTGCACACGTTGGAGACCTTGTCGAACATGAAGATGGGCGCGAGCATGGCCTGGTTGACGCTGCGCCGCCGCATGTCCAGCGTCTTTGGTAGCTCATGGCTGCCGGAGATGCAGTGCGAGAGCGCGCGCACCCACTCCTCGCGCTCTGCGAGCGACTGCGCCTCAAAAACCAGCATTCGCGGACGCGCGGGCGATGGCGAGGCCGCTCCGTTCTCGTCATGGACCTGTACTTGCACCTGGAGCAGCGTGTCTTGCCTCATCGCGGAGGCCACGCAATCGCCGATCGCGAACGACTCGTCCGGCTGCGAGGCCTTGAACGTGGACCCGATTGACAGCGTCTGCAGCGTCAGTGTAATCCACAAGCGTCGCGTCCGGCGGTTGTTCGGCTCGTCGCCGCGCGACACATTCAGCCAGCCGTTCTTGATGATGAGAGTGCTTCCGTCGCCTCCGAGGTGGTCGCCGCCGTCTTCATCGCCGTCCAGCAGGGCATCCGAGCGTACGCTTGCGCGTCGAGGGTGTCGCGTCTGTCCGCGGAGAGTGCGCGCAATGCACTCTGAGATGCTTGTGGTCCAGCTCGCCTTCTCCTCGGCTGAGTCCGTGAGCAGGATGAACGATTTGAGCGGCGAGTAGAAGCAGAACGCGCTTGTGAAGCAAGAAAAGGCCGGCGATTAGTACTATGGAGATCATGAATGGAGATCCTCCAACCAACGTACCTGTTGGAGCTCGAGACAGCCGAGATGACGCCGGGCATAGCGTCTGTGTCGTTGGACACCTTGCACTCCCAGAGGTCGATCAGCTTGAACTTCTTCTTGTGAAGTCCACCGCCCTGGCGACCGTACACCACCGCTGTTCGCCACACAGTCAAACAACACGGTCAGCATCACACGACTCAACCCGGGCACAACAAAGCTGCACGGCACTCACCATCCTCCAGCAGAACGAAATAGTAGTTCTGCACCTTGCTGCGGCACACTTTGCGCAGCAGCCCGTCGCGCACGAACCGCCCGCGGCCACGCAGATCGATCCCAACGCGCGCGCTGATTCCTTCCAGCTTTCGTGCACTGTCACGGCGGTCGCTGATGTCGCGGATCTTGTTGGCCACGCGGTCCACGCTGCGGATCGCCGCTTGCAGTGGCGTATAGTCGATGTGATCCGGCGGTGTTGCCGCAAGCAGTTCCTGCAGGAACATCTTGTACCGTGGAATACGTTCCATGGGCATGTTCAGGTACCGGCGAAGTCGCGTCACGCTCGCTTCAGCCGGCAACTCGCGCAGGAAGTTCGTGAACTGCGGCGACTCGATCGCTTGCAGCGCAGACGCGTACCGACTTGCGTACGACGTGTACAGTTGCAGCAGCGGCGCGTAAGCGTGAAAAATAGCCCCCGCACGGTGCACAGCACGATACTCTTCGTTGTTGTTGCTCTGGAGACTGTCGCCCTCTTGGTTGTCTTGGTTGGCATTCGCCATCGCTCGTGCAGCAGCTCGAATCTCCTCGAGGTGTCGAGACAATTGTTCGAGCAGCTGCTGGTTCAGCGTGCATATTTGATCGACACTGCTGAAGAAAATGGCCATGTCCGCGTTCATGACGACGATGCGCTGCTGTTTCTGCTGCTGTTGCTGCCGCTTGCTGTTGTTGTTCGAGTGACTCGACGCCTCACTCGACGCGACAGCCGATGATGACGATGACGAGGCGGTTGCCGTTGCCGTTGCCGCGCCAGTCAATATCGAAGCAGCAACAGCGGCGGCGCCACCAGGCGAGATCGCGAACTTGCGCACTGTCTTGACACTTGCGATGCTGCTGCTACTGAACGTACGCTGGTTCACTGTGGACGCTGCCAGCGAGGTTGACGAGGGCGACGGTGACGTCAGCAGTTTCCTGGACGACCCGTTGCCTCCCAGCGCACTAAACGCCCCGAGGGTGTTGTGCAGCAGTGACGACTTCTTGTACTTGCTCTGCTGTCGCCGACGAAGAAGCTTCTGGCCTTCAAGCTGACGTAGCAACAGCGGTTGCACGTAAAGGCAGATGCACTCGCCAAGACATGCGACGTAGCTTTCTTCCGAGCGAATGAGCTCCTTGAGGATCTGCAACCGGCGGTGTTCGATAATGGCGCTCTCGTCGTCACCCCCTTCAAATGCGCCGAAGCGGATCATCATGTCAACGTCAGTCACGCGACCTGCAAGCGACATGGACGCCTGAGCATCCCCACTGCAGTAGCTGCTGCGGTTCGCGCCACCCACAGCGGATAGCAGTTTCGTTGCGCTGTCAAACGACGATAGCATTGGTGCCAGGGAAGACTCTGTCACTCGTGACCGTCTTAAGCGGCTGAGTGCGCGGTCTGCCGAGCGCTGAATCGCCTCACTCCAGCGCATCTCCTCCTCGTACGACGTTGCGCACAGAATCCAGTCTGTCAGAGACGACGCTCCGACGCCACCACCGCCGTTCGCGCTGACATTCGTGGTGCTTGTGCTGGTCGGGGAGGACTTCAGTATCTGCGTGCGGCTCGACGACAAGCTTGAGGATTCTTCGGACGCGATGGATGCGGCAGGCTCAAGTGACTCGCGCGCAGCCGCGTTGAAGCGACTCACGACCTGCTTCAGCGGCGACATCTTCACCAAGAAGTTGCCGCTCTGCGCATCACTTGCTGGTGCGATTGCGACGGGAGTTGTCGGCGGCTTCTCTTCCTGATAAATACCGCCACGCGTGCTCATCTCGTACGGAGATGTGACCAGTTCCAGCATCTCGAGATCATACTCAGACGTGGAGATCTGGAAACAGAACCGGTTTTTGTGCGATCGAGCATCGGCACGATGCACCACGATGGCACCCGCAAGCTCAAGCGTATCGGTACAGCAACGAGTGCTGGCTGCAGCGCTACCTGTCGGTGTCATCGCCGTTGCCGCTGCCGTTGATGACGACGACGACGATGACGAAGGCGCTGAAGCAAGCGTGTACTGCCGCAAGACGCCCCGCCGAAGCTCAAAGTAGTGCTCTGACCACTTGTTCCATCGGTTGCGTCGCAGCACACCGCGAAACTCCACAATCTTGCCGAGCCACTGCATCGCGATTGTCCTCACGCGGTCAAGCACGCGGAAGCAGGCATTGCATACGCGCTCCTCCCGCGCCGAGTCCTTGAACAGGATCGATCGGTGTCCCGAGCAGTTGCCGCACACAACGGCACCGCACCGGCGGCAGTGATGACGTCGAAAGTACACCTTGAACGCGCTGCGGCAAATGGTACACGAGCCTGCAACAGCGTCGGGCACCCAGAGGGCTGCAGCGTCGGCGGGAGTCTCGCCTGTGGTACTGTCGGCGTGTTTTGCCTGAGCATCTGCAATCGCACCGGAAATGGCGCTGACCCATTCCTCGCACTCGACCGGCGTCGCAGCGAAGAGGATGAACGTTTTCTCGAGGCTCGTGACGACAAATCCGCAGTCTCCACGCAGTCGCTGCTGTCCAGCATCAAATAGTGCGCGATAAGACTGCGGAATCTGCGTCGTGACGCCCACGGCTTTTGACTTGAGGTCGACGACTCGACGTACGCGGTAGCCACCAGTGAGAAGCACGCCACTACTGTAGAGGAGTAGGTCGTTGAACAAATGGAGCATTACCTCTTCTTGTCGCCGCGTTGACCGCTTCGTGAGCTTCCCCGACTTCAGAAGTCGCCTGTCAGCCGTGAAGAGGTCTAGTTGACCTGCGAAGAACTGGGTCTGTGCCTGGAGCACAGAGGCGAGGTTCTCCTGATCACGAACCGTCTCGTTGATAAACGAGGCTGCAACGCTCACGCGGTGCACGGCTTCCTGCAGGAACGCTGAATCTGGGTGAGATTCGGGCGTGTGTTTTACAACACGTTCAAGGAGCAGCTTGTATCGAGGAATGCGCTGGATTGGCATGATCAGCAGACTCTCGAAGTCCTTTTGTGAGTCACTGCGGGCCTTGCAAGCCGCAAGAAACGCCGTGAAGTTCCCTAGTCGAGTGTCCTGGGCGTAGCTGCGCAGCAGACCAGCGACTTCTTCGTAATCGCGCGCATACCCACCGTAGAGCTTGAACAGCGGTGCATAGCGGCAGAATACAGCGCCAATGCCTTCAGTCGTCAATGAAGACGCGATCGGGGTAGGTGCTGGCAAAGCCGTCGCCGCCAGGACCCGAGTATTGGTGGAGTTGACAGATTGGCGGCTGCCGAGCTCTTCCAGCTCCCGGCGCTTCCGCAGCTGCCTGCGCCGCTGTTGTTGCCGCTTGCGCTCAGCCATAATCTCGAGTAGATCGTTCAGCAGCTTTGAGTTCAGCATAACGAGCTGCCGCAGGTTGTTGAAGAACACGGCAATCTGTGCGTCCTCCATGATCGGGTGCTTGTTGTCCTCGAGCGCCGCGATATAATAGTCGTGCAGTGTGCGGATGTCGCGAACGTAGCTCTGCTCCGTGTTGCAGATCTCCTCAATCACCTGCCTCCGCTGCTTCCGCGACTCCAGCGACTGCTGGTTGTCATCACTGTCGTCGTCTTCTTCGTCTTCGTCGTCCTGGTCGCTCAGCTCGCCCTCTGCTAGCTCGGGCGTGTCGAGTGGCAGTGAAAACGACTTCCGGTTCCAGCTTTCGCTAACGCGTGATAGTGGGACCTCGAGGTCGCGCGGGTCGAAGAGCACAATGCCCGGGCCGTGGCCGTTGCGCCGCATGGCGAGCGTCGTCGCCGACTCAATGGGTCGCCGTAGCTCCTCGAGTTTGTCCGCCGCCACACTGTCTTCATCGTCGTCCTGGTTGTTGTTGGTACTGCTGTGGTTGGTGATGGTGTACGAGCTGTGGCTCATATCGCTGTGGCGCTCCGAGTTGTTGTCAAAGCTGCTGCCGCGCCGCGCAAAGCTGCGCAACATGAGCTCGCTGAGCCTGAACCCGAGGAGACATGCATCAGGTTAGTCGCGTGGTGCTGCGCCACCTCATACGCAGCAGAAGATTGCCTTAGCGTACTGCAAGTCGAGCACTTCGCAGGCGCCCTCGCCCGGAGTCTGATGCCGGTACGTGTCCGTCATCTCCGATACCCGCCGTGTTCGCTCGGGATCGTCGAGTAAAGAGGGCGTCTTGTGACTACTGTGGCGCTCGCGATCGCCCGGCGACGGCTTTTTCTATCCGTAAACGCGCCTGAAGGAACGAGTGTGACGGGAACAGGTCAGTCGCCACCGGCAGAAGGCAAATCACACGTGGACGATCACGCGCGCGCATAGATAAACCAAACCAACAGTAGCGCACACGCACCACGGCAACTGAACGCACCTTTGTCGTCGCTTTCCGCCTTCGCCCGCGCCTCTGAACTCACGGCGGCGTCTCTGTCCACGCAGCGCTTGCTGTTCGTTTCCAGTTCGCGCGCTCGCCTGGAGCTATTACTGGTGAAAGTCAGTGGGCAACAATCCGCGCCGGCGAACACCCGCCGAAGGAAAATTACTTCGAAGTAGTAGCGGGGGCGTCGGCGCCGCGCGAAATGAGGCATGCAGCGAGGGAAGGGAAGTCCTTCTTCGCCGTCCTTTCCCCATTTTATTTTTTTTTAATTTCTTTCTGGCGTTTTCTGCTCTTGACTGTGGGCGTTTGGTGCTGGCCAGTTTTTCCATGGAAGAAAAGCCAGATACACTTCTCAGAATTAAATGTCGGAGGTTCAACCCGCGCTTTTAACATTTACATTCTCAAATCTAATGCTTCGATCTTGTTTCTCTATGTTTCAAACGGTTTGGAAAGGGTATCAATTACAACAGTGGAATCAAGTTGAAGTGGGCTTCGATGGCGGCGTTTCGGCCGGACTCCCCACATTCGCCGGGTCAAACGGCGAGATCGCGCCGAGAGAACAATGACAGCGCGCGCCCTTCGCCCCCTCCCTCCTTCGAGCCATCGGTGCGTCTCGGGGGCTCCATGATGCGGCCCCCGCGCTGCTCAGGTGTCGGTGGGGCGAAGGGATTACTCCCGCGGCGCCGTTTCACCGAGGGAGGAACGCGTCTGCGACATCTGAACCAAGCGGAGCCGAATGATACCGGTAGGCCACGTCAGGATGGTGCTATGCATGTGGGCATGGTGAGCATGGTGAGTACATTAGCGTTGGGGGGCGGACGTCCATCATCTATCACGGAATGCTTTGTTGCTCACGTCGGGAACTCGCTTTCTCCGTGTTGAAACTCGTTGTACTCCAGTGTAAACGTCCACAGTCACGTCGCCAACGCCCTCCTCTTCGTTTCTCCATCGTCTTCTCCCGCAGCGTACGCCGTCGGGTCTCTCTACTCGGTCTTGGACTTCTTGCCGACCGACTGCTGCGCCAGGCGCTTGAGCGTCAGGTGGCCCGACCAGAGCGTGACGGTGCTCAGCCCGCTCAGGTACCCGAGCGTGCGGAACATGGTGAGCTCGAGCCAGTACCACGCAAAGAGCGCGAAGATGGCGGCGAGTGACGCCAGGAACACGATGCCGAACGGCAGTACGGACGCCTGGAAGAGCTTGCCCAGGTTCAGCTGCAGCTTGAGCGTGAACAGCAGGAAGGCCGCGAGCGGCGCCAGCACCGCCGCCGTGAACGCGAGCGACACGGTGATCGGCGGCCGCGGGTCCTGCGGACGCATCACGTGCGTGATCTCGGGAAGAGCCTTGAGCGTCGTGTCGCTCTCATGCAGCAGCGGCTTGGCATACAGCGGCGAGGGCTGGACGGGCGGGGCCGCCGCCAGCTCGAGCTCGACGTCGCCGAGGTTCCACACGACTGCGCGCTCAAACGTCGGGTCGCCCACGATCAACTCCACGTGGTGCACGCCCGACTTGTACGAAAACTTGCTGCTGAGCGCCGCGAAGTGCAGCACGGCGCCATGCGTCTTGGCGCCCTTGTCGGCGGGCAGCACAAAGTACGTGTTCACGTTCTCGTCCGCGTGCGTGAACTTGAGCACGGCCTGGTGCGCCGTCACAGGCGTCTTGTCGTGCGCATGCTGCAGCTGCACCTGAATCTGAAGCACGTCGTTCGACCCGGCGCTCAAGCGACCCACGGGCAGCTTGTCGCCGAACGCCACGTCCGCGCCGTTAACCTCGGCGCTCGCGACGACCACCGGCACCATAACCTGTCATGACATGCACAACAGGGCACGGCGGGTAAGAAAGCTGGCTACTACTCGTTGTCTACTTGACCGGCCACATGTTGGACGCACCTTCAGCTGCAGCACCTCCGTGGTGGTCGTCTGCGTGTCGTTGTCGAAAGCCGACACCTTCATTTTGTACATGCCCGCCGGCAGCTTGTTGTCGTCCTTGAGCGACACGACGAACTTCTCGCCGTCGCCTTTCACTTTCTGCGCATCAGCAACGGATTCCAAGAACGAGGTCAGCTGCGAGTGCTACGAGTCGTCTACCGACTGCTTCAGACGCACCAGGTCGGACACGAGGGCCGCCCCGGTCGTGTCCACGAGCGTGTCGACCGCCACGTGCTTGAGCGCAGCCTGCTTGGGCGTCGCGAGGATCGTGAACTTCAGCGGCCCCGCCGACAGCGCCACCTTGGGCGACTCGAGCGTGAGCGCCGCCGCCGCCGCCGCCACGCCGCTGCCCGCCAGCTGCAGCAGCGCGCAGCACAGCGCCAGCAGCACCACCGCTGACGTCCGCTTCGCCATTCTGCGCTTGTTTCTCGTCGATTTCACCGCTTCCTTCCTCGTAACGAGCGAGCGCCAAATGCTGACGGCTGCCTTCCTTTGCTCGGAGCTGCCCGCGTGGCAAGATATCCGAGGAGCGCGACGCGCTCCCTCCCCATCCGGCTAAGTACGATTGTCATCATCGCCATTAAAACCTCATCGACGGAAAGGGAAAACCTCAACAACAAGGTTTTGCTCTTGACGAAAATTAATAGTGACACGTCATTCATTTTCAAGTCTCATCACTTTGTTGAACTGACGCGAAGAACGCCTTCGAAAAGCGTCGACATCTTGATGGAGACGACGGCGGCGGCAATGCGGGCGCCGAGCGCGCTGGCGGAGTGGCTGCCGTGGGTCAACGCGGCGCTTTTTGTGGTTCAACTGGCGCTCACGGGCATCGGATTCTACTTTACGGGGGACGCGGCCTCCTTCCAGCAGCAGAACGAGACGCTGATCACGCCGGAGGGCTACGCCTTCTCCATCTGGAACGTCATCTACCTTCTCTCGATGATGCTGCTGGTCACGGACATCGCGTATCCGGGGCTGTCGTTCTACGACGCGGCCTCCAAGCCGCACGTGCTGCGAATGTGCTTCTCGCTCAGCTGCCTCACCAACGGCGGCTGGTGCGTGCTCTTCAACTGCGGGTTTGTGCACCTCGCGACGCTCGACATGACGGTGCTGTGGCTCGCGCTCGCGGCGCTGTACGTGTTTGCGAGCTACTCGCGCAAATACACGCGGCCGTTCGTATGGCGCGAGTACATTTGCAGCGAGCTCTGCATCCGCGTGTACTTTGCGTGGATCTCGGCGGCCGCGGTGCTGAGCTGGACCATTTCCCTGCAGCATCTTTACGGTGGGTTCCTGCCGCTGGGCTCTTACCTTGGCCTCCTCGGCGTCATCATCGTGCTGGCGCTCTGTGGGTTGTTTTACGGTGGCGACCCCGTGTTCTCCCTCGTCGCTGTGTGGGCACTGGTCGCCATAACCGCCAAGGACCCGAACAAGTTCAGCGGCTCGGCCCGGGAGGCGTTCGTCCAGATCCAGACGGCCGCGGCGCTTGGTGCAGGGGTTCTAGCGGCCATAGTGCTGGTGTTTGGTGTCCAGAGACTCGTGGAGCTACGCTTGTACGCTGGCATACATGTCATGGCCTCGTGTGATGAACTGCGGGTACTAACGCTGCTTTATCCCAAACTGTGTCGAGCAGGAGCCGCAGTGAGCTGGCCAAGGGAGCCGCCTCCAAGCCGGGACGCCGCGATGAGTACGGCTCCATCCGAAACTTCGCGTCTCCTTGATCGCTGGTCTTGCGTTCTAGCCTGTCGTGACGAGCTCACTGTCGTTCCACTTTGGCCATACCTATCAAACAGCAAAACGGTGACGAGTGTCCCGTGTCGGCGGCTGGAACAAATGGCCGCTCTCAATGACGTGCATATAGGCAGTGTCGTTGGTTGAGTCTTATGAATACAGCGTGCGCTGTAATACTGTAAATCTGCCGGTGTTTCGCATGAGCTCATCGAGCGCTGCGTCTGTTGACCTTGATTCGATTTTTTACTGTGCGTTTACAATTACAAAGCTGTCAAATTAGAGGTTCCATTTTTATCGCAATACATTACAATGCCTCGATAAATCCACCAAGTGAATACTCTACATACTGTTTCTAGTTACAAAATGATTTTTATACAACAGTATTCTAAAACAAATGTCACAAAAGATCTGTTTTCCGTCCAAATTAGAAGTAAAATTGACACGCTTGCAGTCATTCAATCAGCCCAGAGTGTTGGTCTTCTGCCAAACTCAGATCCAGCAATATTAGCCAATCAACACATCTACTTTCATTTTCCCACCAATCGCAGGCGTCTTCGATCCACCAATTCCGTTCGAGAACGCTTGTGGGTGCGCGTGACTTTCCCAATTGCCCCCTTCCCAAACAAATCAAGACCAAGAAAGGACAGCAAAGGCTGCGAGCATGACGCCGCCGGGATCGCCCCCGTCCGCCGCGCCTTCCTCGGCGCTGGAGCGACACCTACCGGCCATCAACCTCTTTCTGTACTCGCTTCAGGTCGCAGTCGCGTTCGGTGTCTTCTTCTTCGCCCCCGAGGGCGCGTGGGCGCCGTCGCGCGGCTCGGATGGGAGCGCCAGCGCCATCAACACGACCGACCCGGAGTCGGCGCTCGTGCCGGCCGTTCCAGTCGCGACGGCGTCGACCATGGCGCCCATCAACCCGCTGGCGCCGCCTGTGTACGTGTTCTGGATCTGGGCGCCCATCTACGTGTTCACGGCGATCACGGTCGTCACGGACTGCTGCTTCCCGTTCTACTCCTTCTACCTGACGTCGGACGACCCGACGTTCCTGCGCCAGTGGTTCCAGCTCTCGTGCATCACCAACATGGTCTGGATCGTGCTCGACCTGTGGTTCGGCTGGGTGCACCTCGCGACGCTCGCGCTCGCGCTCGTCTGGTGCTGCGTGCTGCCGCTCTACCTATTCGTCGTGCGCCACCCGACGCCGCGCTACTCGCAGGCCTGGATCTACTACTTTTGCAGCGAGTTCTCCGTGCGGCTGACGTTCGGCTGGCTCAGCGTCGACCTCGTGTTTGCGCTCGCGGACGCGATGCAGTTCCTGCGCCATGCCTACTTCCCATTCGCCGTCTACGCGCTGCTCATGGGCGCGCTGCTCGTGCTCGCGTTCGGCGCGTACGTGAACGGCCGAGACGCAGTCGTCGGACTCGTGGTCTCCTGGGCGTTCGTTGGCCTCGCGCTGAAGCACGCCACCTTCCCAGGCGACACGCAGGCCGTGTTTGAGAACCTGCAGGCCGTCGCCGCCGTCGTCGCGCCTGTCTTCCCCATCCTCGCGCTTGTCGACTTTGTCCGCTGGGCCTACGTCGTCTACTTCAAAAGGTGCGTTCGTCATCATGCTCGTTGAGGTCATAACTTCCCCACGGTTACTCACATGTCCATATCTGCTGCTTGTCGTGTTATGCAGTCCGCGGCGAGACACGGTCAGCGAGGAATACTACAAGGGCTTCGTCTTTGAGACAACGCCCGACTATGGGACGGTCTGAGCAGCCCCATTCGTACGTGAACTTGCGGTCGGTAGAAGTGTTCTTTATAAAGTAAGGCGGTCATAATGGTGCCCGAAGGTTCACCCTCACTGACCTCGTCGACTGTCTCACAGCGCCAGCACCATTGCTTTTTTGCGAATTTTGACACTTTTGTTTGAAAAAGCGTGTTCCCCGACCTCTACTGTCGATGCCGCCGTTGGCCGTGCGGACCTTCAAGTCTAACGGGCGGATCCATTTCGCGCTCCTCGTCGCTTGTTCTCGCCTAGGGCTCACACCGCCGCGACTGCAAGCCATTTCCCGTTTCGACTCGCACGGAGCAACGCCACCGACCGACTGAACCGACCAAGCAGCAAGCATGAACGGGAGCTGGCTCGCGCTCACTAATGCGGGGCTGCTGCTGCTGCAGGCCGTGATCAACGGCATCTACGCCAAGAGCTTCGTGGCCGTGGCGCGGGAGCAGGAGACGCTGATCTCGCCGGCCTCGTTCGCGTTCTCCATGTGGATCGTTGTCTACGCGCTCGAGCTCGTCTTCGTGGCCGTCGACGTGTTCATGCCACAGATGTCCATGTTCGCGGACGCCAACCAGCCAATGCAGCTGCGCCTGTGCTTCGCCATGACGTGTCTGCTCAACACGGCCTGGGTGGTGCTCATGGCGACGCGCCACATCTACGCGGCCACGGTGCTCATCTACCTGCTGTGGCTCTTCATCCTGATTCTGTACATCTACGCGGTGAACGAGCGCAACGCGCGACTGGGCGACAGCGACTGGGGGTCGTACCTGTGCAACGAGTTCCCCATCTCGGTGTACCTCGCGTGGGTCACGTGCGTCGCGTTCACGCACTTGGCCATGTCGCTGCAGGTCGCGGACAACTCGTACCTGCGTCTCACGACGTACGCGGCGCTGCTGGGCACGGTTGTTGTGCTCGCGCTCGTGACGGCCAGCTACGCGCAGGACCCGGTGTTCAGCCTGGTGGTGATCTGGTATCTGATCGCGGTGAGCGTCAAGCACGTCAAGCTCCCAAGCGACGTCCAGTGCACCGACATTGGTGTGCGTGCCTGCGCCGGCGAGGGCGCGGCCATTATCGCGGCCATGCTCATCATCTCGTTCTTCCAGATGCTGCTCGAGGACAGGTAAGCGTCTGTGTGTATTGGCTCGCCTTGGTTGGTGTGGATGGGTCTCTGATTGGCATCTCGTGTTTGCCGATCCCGGCTGATCGACTGCGTGCGACTGACCCGTCGTGTTTGTGGACCGGCGGAACTGGCCTGGAACCTGTCGCTGCTGTGCGCTCCGTTGTCGACGCTCTCGGCGTGATGTGATTGCACATGCAACAGCAACCCGCCGCGCTCGGGTGGGCACGCCTTGCCGGTCGTGGCGGGCGGCGGCGCCAACTACGGCACCACCAGCTCCTGACTCACCGAGGAAGACGAGGACGCTACGGTTTAAGACAAAGACGCCACGGTCCAAGACGACGCCACCGGTCGTGTCTGCGCAGAGGAGGAGGAGGAGGAGGAGGCGAGCATCCAGCACTCTCGTTTGTTTCCGTCAGTTTTTGCATTACGTATCGCTTCCGCTGATGTAGCAGCGATCGAATAAGGTTTGGGACGGCTGCCCACTAAGAAATGGACAACCTTCGCTTTCGGTCGGGCCTTTAAACTTATTCGATCCGTGGGAAAATGGCTACATAATCAGCAGCTGGGGTTACGTTTGCTAGGATGGCTACACCTGGTTTTGGACACGGTTACAAAACCAGATTGGGGTATACTAAGAGGGTACGTGTAACCAGTTACGTCATGTAACCCGAGCGCCACCCATCATCCGATTTTCTAAGGTGGACGCGAACCGGAAACGAGGCTCGGAATTTCAACAGGAAGATGACGGCGGAAGTGAACTCGGCGGCGGCGGCGGTGGGCTGCCCCGTGCACCACGAGGGCGGCAAGAGCAAGCCCAAGGGCGGTGAGGGCTCGTGCGGCTTCGGCGCCGAGATGATGCGCGTGGCGAGCCACGCGGGCGGCTGGAACGTGAACGCTTCGGGTTTCGATCCGCGGCTGTCCAAGGACCGCGTCGTGTCGAGCATCCCCAAGGGCGATTTCACGCCGCAGCACCAGAGCGGCGCGCGCGAAAAGTGGGAGTACCCGTCTGAGGACATGTACTATAAGGCCATGAAGCGCAAGGGCTGGGACCCAGACGCCGCCCAGATGAAGACCATCGTGGCCATCCACAACACGGTCAACGAGCAGAGCTGGCAGGAGGTGCTCAAGTGGGAGAGCTTCCACCCGTACGTTGTCGTTTGCTGCGGCTAAAGTGACGCGTTGGACGCGGCTTATCTGACAGGAACGATGCACGGATGAACTCCAACCAGGTCTCAAGAGCCACCCAAGCTCAAGCGCTTCATGGGCAAGCCGACCGAGTACAGCCCCAAGGCGCGCATTATGAACGCTCTCGGCTGGTGCGTTCTGCAATTGCTACCATGGCCTCTTTCGGCCGGTTTAAGGTCTAATCAAGTGTGTGCGTGCCGATGATCCGGACAGGTCGATGCTGCCGTTCGACCGCCACGACTGGGTCGTGGACCGCGACGGCAAGGAGGTGCGCTACGTGATCGACTTTTACTCGGGACAGCCCGAGCCCGGCCGCCCGCTGTCCGTCTACCTGGACGTGCGTCCGGCGCTCGACTCGGTCGAGGGCGCGCTCGATCGCCTGCGGTGGCAATTCCACGAGAAGATCCGCCCGCTGCTGCCCTTCGAGGGCTTTGGCGCCAAGCCGTCGCCGCCGGCTGCGAGCTCGCCATCGCGCGAAGAAGCGGTCAGCAACTCCAAGGTCACGCCGCGCAGCGACTAGCCGCCCGCGCATTGGCCCTACCAGCGCACCGAAGGATCGCGGCAGGAAGCGTGTTTATAAGTAGTATACCCCTCCATTTGGCCCTGCATGTGCATGCAGCTCATCGCTTGGGGATTAAGTGACCTCTCTTCTGGCATATGTTTGGATCGATGCAGTCTCTATGATAGGGACATGTTGTATCGTAGGCTGTAGGCAGTTGAAGTTTCCCTTTTGATCTTATCCGTTGCCGTCGCCGTCCTTTCCGGTCCGCCCGCCCCTTTGGATCGCCAGTTATATCGGCGCTAACTATCGAAAATCATGTCGACGGACGTGAACGTCAAGGTGGCGGTGCGCTGCCGGCCCATGAGCGCGCGCGAGGTGCAGATGGGCGCGCGCTCGGTGGTGGACGTGGCGGAGGGCACGACGGTGGTGATCCGCGCGGCGGCGGACGACTCGGGCGGGGTGTCGGCGTCGTCGGCGGCGGCGGAGAGCGCGGCGGGCGAGTCGGGCACGCGGCAGTTCACGTTCGACTTCGCCTACGGCGTGAGCAGCACGCAGGCGCAGGTGTACGCCGACATCGCGCGGCCGCTGGTGGACCAGGCGCTGCAGGGGTACAACGGCACCATCTTCGCGTACGGGCAGACCGGGTCGGGCAAGACGCACACCATAATGGGCAGCGGCGAGGACCACGGCGTGATCCCGCTCATGAACGCCGACCTGTTCGCTCGCGTGGGCTCCACGGCACCGGAGGACGAGACCGACGACGCGGTCAAGTACCTCGTGACGGTCTCCTTTCTCGAGATCTACAACGAAGTGATCAAGGACCTGCTCAACCCGTCGGATAAGGTGCTCAAGATCCGGGAGCACCCAGACATGGGCATCTACGTCGAGCAACTGGCGGAGCTCGTGGTGCGCGACCCGGCGGACGTGACGCGGCTGGTGGATCAAGGCAACAAGGTGCGCCAGGTCGCCGCGACGCAGATGAACGAGCGCAGTTCGCGCTCGCACAGCTGCTTCACCATCAAGATCGCATCCAAGCGCAAGCAGGTGATTGCTGGCGTGCAGAAGGAGACGTGCATGAACGCCAAGATCAACCTGGTGGACCTCGCGGGCTCGGAGCGCGCGTCCAAGACCGGCGCCACAGGCGACCGGCTCAAGGAAGGCGCCGCCATCAACAAGAGTCTGAGCGCGCTCGGCAACGTCATTAACATGCTCGCGTCCGAGAAAGTGAGGCGCGGGGGCGGCAAAGCGGCCGCGGCGCACGTCCCGTATCGCGACTCGAAACTCACTCGGCTGCTGCAGGAGTCGCTGGGTGGCAACTCGCTCACGGTCATGGTCGCGGCCATCTCGCCCGCCGACTACAACTACGACGAGAGCGTTAGCACGCTCATGTATGCGAACCGGGCCAAGTCGATCAAGAACGCGACCAAGAAGAACGAGGATATCAACGAGAAGATCATCCGCGAGTTGCGCGAGGAGATCGAGAAGCTGCGGCAAATGGTGCGTCCATCGTCGTCCTCGTCCTCGTCGTCGTCACTGTCCCCAACGTCATCAGGCCCTGCGAACTCCGAGATGATGCTGCAAATGGAGGAAACTATCGCCAACCTTGAGCGTGCCAAACAGCAGTCGTGGGAAGAGAAGCAGCGACTGACGGAGATATACGAGCAGGAGCGGCAGAACGCGCTCGAGAACGAGAAGAAGATCCTCGGGTTCATGCAGACCGTCAAGCAAGAGAAAATGGACATCGTCAAGAAGATCAAGGGGCTCCAGCAGCAGAAGCTGCAGATTTCCAAGCAGATGCGATTGCGCAAGCAGAGCTACGCGCAGAACAAGGCGAAGCTGCAGCAGGTGGTCGAGTCGTTCCAGCAGCAGCAGGCGACGCAGTCGGCGCAAGAGAAGGGTCGGCTAATGGATGGGATCGAATCCGTCAAGACGATGGTCATTACGGATCGAGACGAGCTCGCGCGGCTCAAGGACGAGCTCAAGGCATGTGAGGAGCGTCTTGTAGAGGAAGAAGCCGAGATGGCGGCCAAGAGCGCGCTTTTGGAGGAAGACGACAAGCTGCGCAAGGCCATTCAGGACGACGAGCGCGAGAAAATGCGGCTCGAGCGCGCCGTGTACTTGCAGAGCGCGCTGGATGAAGAACGCAGGCACATACAGCAATTGGCCGAAGGAGACAAGCAGAAACTGAAGCTCGCGCTGGAAGCGACAGCAGACAAGGAGAAGAAACTCGCCGAAGAGGTCGAGAACCAGCGCGCCAAGGCATTATCGTTCCAGCAGCAGCTTCATCAGACGCAGATGGAACACGCCGAGTGGAAGCGCGAGACGAAGAACCGCTTGACGCAGATGCTGGCGGCGCTCAAGCGCGACTTCATGCAGGAGCAGCTGGAGATACAGGACAAGTACGACTACGCGGTCAGTCTGCTGCGCAATGCGTGCGACGACATCGTGACGCTGGCGGCCAGGAACGAGGAGCTCGAGCAGCAGATTCGCGACATGGTCGTGTGGAAGGATCAGCGCTTTTGATGCGAGCTCTCCGCGTCGGTAAGCGGTAAATCTGCTGTCACGTGAGGGGTTGTGCAAAACTAACGGACGCCCTCACGTGTTGCTGTTTGCCTTGTGTGACGGCGGGCGCAGCGCTGGTACGATGAGAATCAAAGTGTTTTACTTGTTCTTCAAATGGATGCGGTTTCGATTGATGTTCTTGTCAAACGGCCGACTTGCTAGCTGGTGGTTGCTCTTCGGAGTATACATATAGAGCGCGCGAAAACGGCGCGGCTTCTTCTACTCCGCCGCCAATGGGTCGGTTTGTTGCTGCCAAATATCAGTGGGAGCGGATGCAGATCGCGATCTGCCGTCCGCTCACTGTGGGGGCGCCGATCAAGCAGCGAACGACACATTCGACGTCTCGGACGCTGACGAGCTGCTGCTGCGCAGGACGAACAAGCGGCGACGGCTGCCGGCGTCGTCTCCATCGTCATCAGTGCTGTGAAACGATGCAGTGTCGGCGTTCGAGTCGGTGCTTTGGGGATCGCTCTGGCGCAGCTGCTGGCGACGCAGCTTGCGTTCGGCTTTGAGCAACTGGAGAATGTGGCGATGCCAGTTGCCGTCGTCGCGCTCGACCGGCAGCTCCGTCAACTGCCGGTAGCTCGTGCCCTCCAGTCGGATCGGCACCACGACGTCTTGCTCTTCAGGTGGCTCGTCGCTTTGGTCACTGGCTGATGCCAGACCACCTTCGTCCATCGATTCACGGCCAACAACGCGAGCGACCGACTCACTCGAGACCGCGGCACCAGCTACTGTAGGGCGGGAAGTGAGCTCTGTCGAGTCGGTGGCATCTTGAACTCCACTGTTCGCGCTCTCCGGATGGGCGCTGGGGTTATCGTCGTCGTCACCAGCGTCTGGTCTCTGGAGGCCTTGGACAAACGACTGGAGCACCGACAAGCTCTCACCGCCATTCGAGTTGCCATCGACACCCACGGGCTGCTCAACTTGATCGCTCGACTCGCCGCGCAGGACCCGCGTCAGCTCGCGCGCGAACTCACCGGCCGCCATCTTGGCTACACGCGCCGTCGGTCCGCGCATGAGCTCCAGCTCGCGTCGACGCTCCAGCACCGCGCGGGTCTCGACCAGCTCTGTCGACAGGTTGCGCACTGCGTCACGCATCTGGTCGCAGCGGCGCATGTAGAAGTCGCACGCGGCCTTGAGCGCGCGCACTTCGTCCGACGCCCCGGGCTGCACCGGCTCGTCGCACTCGCTCGCGTCGCTCTCGGGCGGATCGCTGTCGTGCGGGTCGCTGTCGTCGCCCTCGGTCACGTGCTCCTCGTCGAGCGCTGCGTCGCTTGCATCTTCTTCCGGCGACGTACTTTCCCGCCCTCTCTCCTCCTCACTTTCCGCTTCCTCTTCATCGTCAGAGCTGTCTGACAACGAGTTGAGCATCACGTCAGGGTCGTCAATGGCGAACGTGGTCGTGGCCCAATGGGTCGACGACGCGCTCGACACGGGCGGCGAGGGCACCGCCGCTGCGCTCTCCTGCCCGTCCGTGGCCGGTCCCGTAGTCACCCAACTCGGCGGCCGTGGACTGTCGTCCGTCAGCATCTCGATGATCCACTGGTTGTAGCTCTCCATGGTCTCCGTCCACGAGTCCAGCAGCGTCTCGAAGCTGTTCCACGCGCTCGCCAGCAGGTCCGAGGGCCGCGCGAGCAGCTTGAGAGTCGAAACGGGCGGGGCGTCGGGTGCCGGCAGGAGCTTTCGTAAATGACCGAGCGGCCACCACTAGAAGAGCAGCGAGGGGGAAAGAGCGGGCGTCAAAGGCGAGAAAGGACGAGCAGCTACAGCTCCAACCGGACGTACCATGGTAGGCTGCTGCACTTTCTCGGCCGGCAGTACACCGAGCAAGACGCTTGGGCGACGAGCAGGGCAGTCGGCGGACGCGGAAGGTGACAGCGTCTTTGTCAATGCGCCCGGCCGACGCGGTCGCCCCCGTTGGCGCCCATAATGTCCTTTCCCGAGCGGGAAATTGTTAAGAGCTCCTCCCAAGTTGAAGTGTTTCCGTCTGGTTTTCTTCCAATCAGCGAACGTATGTGAATTTTGACGTAATTGGATTGGTGGAAATGCAACTTTTGTGCGAAAAAAGTGGAAACACCGAAACAGCGAGGACCATGGAGGTGGTGGTGGTGGGTGTTCTGGAGGTTACAGTACCGGTACACTGTACTGCAGCAAAATGGCCGACGTCTTGGTCATAATCGCCATTTTGCTTCCGTTATAGACTAGCGGGGTTCTTCCCATTCTTTTACCGTTAAATTAAGCGTGCACTCGCTCACTCCTCTTCCTCTCTCACTGGGCGTCTCCGCTGCCGACAGCGTCAAGCTGACGCCAAACGGACGCTCGGCTGCCTGGAACACGGTCTTGGCCTGGTCCCTGTCGCCGTCGCGAGGTCCCCGCGCTTAGGAGAGTCGCAGGGGCGCGGCGCCGTCTATCCTGACGACGGCAGCGGCGGGCAGACCGCGGTCGGCGCAGGCCATGGCCACGAGCATGCCGGCGAAGGCGATGACGCTGGCGCCGGCGCGCAGCGCGTGCAGGCGGCCCCACCTCGTGAGCTTGGCCAGCATCCACTCGCTGCCCATGGCTCGGCAGCGGCGCGGGTCCAGCAACTCGCGGTTGAGCGCGAGCATCTTGATCATGGTGAAGGGCACGACCCCCGTGATGAGGCAGCCGCTAGCGAGCCACACGCGCGGCATGCCGCCGTTTCCTGGCGCCTGGAACTGGAGGAGCGCGACCGCGAACGCGCTGACGCCGCTCCCCGCCGCCAGCGGCGCCTGCATGCGCGCGGCGTAGAAGTACATGCGGCGGAAGAAGGGCGCCTGGAACTCGACGTGCCGCGTCTGCAGCAGCGCCGGGTGCTGGGCCACCGACATGAAGGCGCTCGCGCCCGCGAAGAGCCCCGCGAGCCCCGCGGCCGCGATCTGCGCCAGCGCCTCCGCGTCGACTCCCATCCATGCGCGGCGCCCGTCCGAGACAAGAAGAGGGGCGGCGCGTCTCTCGGTCGGGGCTCTCGCTCGCTCGCTCGCTCCCGCGGCGGGGTTTCGTTTTACAGGAGGGGGCGACCGACTGACCGACCGACCGACGGAAGGGCAGAAGGGACTGCGCGGCGCAACCGCGTCGGCGCTCTAGCGTAATTTGGGGGGCGAAGAAGAGCTCCTCACGTGCGCCCCTCTGGCAATTACGGAATTGGAAGATTCAAGTTGAGCGAAATCAATATTGGTGCGAACTACTTGGAGTTGGCATGGTGCATACAACACGCGACATTATAGTGGGACATTCTCATCCAAATGCAATTATTGAATTCGATATCGAAAAGTTATCAATCAATATACTGGACCTCTTCGTCTGAATCTGATTCTGACCCTTTGCTTCAACCGGCTCATGCCGCTTCGCGCCCAACAACCCGATCGACGAGGAGGATGGCGACGCCGCCGGCTGCGTCTCCTTTGCCGTTGACGGTGGCGCCAATGACACGGCTGCGCGCGGAGAGGGTCATTGCGTCGGCGTACCGGATCCCGAGGTCGGCGGACGGGTCCGCTGCCGGCGCTGGCGGTTCTTCTGTCGGCGCAGCTTGAACCGGCTGTTGTCGCGCGGGCTGTCGTCGCTGCTGTCGGCGACGAGCGAGTTCTACCTTCAGCAGTCGGGCGTGCAGTTCTTCGTGGAGGACCTGGTGCGGCAGCTGGGCGAGAGCCGGCCCGAGCAGCCCGCTCTGTTCATCGCCAACTACTTCAACGCCGTCGTGCGCTGCGCCCAGGTCAAGGGTCGCGAGTTCGAGTTCGTGCACGGCTGTCTGCAGAATCGCGCCGCGTTCCTATCGCATCTGCAAAAGAACTACGCCAAAGTGGACCAGACCATACGTGAGTGGGCGAGTACCATGCGTTCGCCTTGAGTGGTGGCGCGCTAGCTAACAATGCGTCGCTGAACGATTGCCAGAGCTAACGGCAGCGGACTTCGCGGAGCTCATCTGGTGCCAGTGCCGCGACCTGCCGCGCGAGATGCTGCGCCACGCGCGCTGTCACCTGCCCGCGAGCGACGATGGCCACGTGCGCGCTCCGCTTCGCTCGTTCCTCTCAGCCTTTAGCGCCTGCTTCTTCTACTATGGTGAGCTGCCTGGGTCAAGAAAACTCGAGTAGTCCACAGTCTCACTGACCCTGGCTGTCTACGCCCAACGGTAGAGTTCCTGGGCAAGGCGTTCGAGATCTACTCGGACGTGCACGCGACAAAGGAGACGCGCATGTCGTCTCCGCGCGGGAATCTCCGGTCGGAGAGGTGGGTGTCGGGCTGGCGCGTGGCTCGAATTGTACACGCGATGCTCACGAACTTTTGCTCTGACGGTGGCAGCATTGCCAGCGCGATGGCCGCGGACCGCGTGGTCGCCAAGCTTCGCGTCGTCGTGCAGCAGAACGGGTTTGCATATTGCTTTGTACACAATCACTCAAGCTGTTACAGAGGCGCCGATCCTCGTGGTGCCGCGGTGATTGCCCAGGTTCCCGGTGCCACCCATGACGGACGTGGAGCTGCTCGTGTTCAAGGCCGCCAACTTCCACGAGGTCAGTGCGACGAGGCTGATACCGCATCCACTACAGTGACATGTCCTCGATTGCCACTTGTACACGCTTCTCACCGAGCGAATCGCTTGCGATGCGCGCCCATTGACCACCCCAACAGTTCTGCGCCCTCTTTTACCAGAGCGCCGCAGTCGCCGACAGCATCGCCGCGCTCCAGCTCGCGTTCCAGCACCTCGCAGCTTCCGCCTGAACCGCTGATGTATACGAGTGTATACTCTCCAGTTCAGCATTCTTCGCATAGTTGAGTATACGTATACATTCGAGCGATTTACCCGGAATTATGTATCAATCGTTGGAAGATTTATCCGGATATACACTATCCGCCTGTCCGCCGGTCAACTCGCCATCACTCGCTGTTTTGTATCGAGAAAGCGCGGAAGGCAAACGCTGCTGTTCATTCCTCGGCCTGCGAAGGTCTCAGGACGCCATGTACCCGTCGCGCGGCAGCTACAGCGCGCGCGGCGCCTTGTCGTCGTCTTCCTCGTCGTCCACCGCGTCTTCCACGCCTTCTACCGGCCGATTTGGAGCCAGAACGGACGAGAACCGCGTGCCGACCTACATGCGGCCGACGACAGCGTCCGCAGCGCGCAGCCCGGCCGACGTGCTGATGAAGGACGCGCCGACGACCTCGATGGCCGCCCGCGTACGTCCAGCCCCTTCGTCGGCTCCGGCTTCGGCTTCGTCCGCGCGACTCGGACTGCGAGAGCACGCGCCTAACGGTAACTCTCGCTCGTAACAATGTGTCATGCTGTGGATGATGGCATGGTCTCTTACTGTTGTCAATGGTACCAGCGCGGGTCCAGTCGGCGCCGACGGCGTCGCCCCGATTGCGGGCAGCAGCGGGATCAACGGGCGCGACTTCCAGCGCCAACCGCTTTGGTTACCGGTCGAACGGCGCCAGTGGACCACGGTCGATGTCTTCTAGCGGAAGCAGCACCGCTAGCATGAGCAGCACCAGCAGCAGTACCACTAGCAGTTCGCGTCCGGGATCAGCGACCCGCACAGGGGCGCACATGTCCTACTCGAGATCGACGAGCACGTCGACGGCGGCGACAAGACCGCCGTACACCAGATACGCGTCTGGAACCTCCAACGCAGCGCGCCCTCGGCCGGCTGCGTACTCTTCTTCGAGTCGCACGACGAGCAACTCGAAACCATACAGCAGTCGGGCACCGTCGCAACCGGATGATGACGTTGCGATGGAAGACGAAGAGTCCGTGCCGCCACCCGCGCCAACTCGCGCGGTGGCCACTCAACATCACCAGATCCAGGCTCCTCCACATGAGCGCTCCGTCAAGATGTGGACGCTGCATGACTTTGAGATTGGACGCGAGCTGGGCAGCGGCAAGTTTGGCCATGTGTACCTGGCGCGCGAGAAGGTGTCGCGTGTGGTGGTCGCGCTCAAGGTGCTGGTCAAAGACCAACTCCGCGCTTCGGGCGTTGCGCACCAGCTAAAGAAGGAAGTGGAGATCCATTCGCGCATCCGCCACCCCAACATCCTGCCGCTGTACGCCACATTCCAAGATGAGACGCGCGGTAAGCATCCGTGCCTGCCGCTGACAGATCGGCAATGTGCTGTCGGTGCCTGTTTGATGCTGACTCGCTCGTTTCTGTAGTGTACCTGGTCATGAAGTACGCAGGTGGCG
Organism: Phytopythium boreale; assembly: GCA_023338115.1. Classification (NCBI taxonomy): domain Eukaryota; phylum Oomycota; class Peronosporomycetes; order Pythiales; family Pythiaceae; genus Phytopythium; species Phytopythium boreale. The sequence goes on along the minus strand of JAADYG010000066.1, from coordinate 23,513 downwards.
GCGATTTGTACAAGAAGCTGCGGTCGACTCCTGGCCATCGGTATGCCCGCGACTGCGACACGATGGCGATATACTTGAAGTATTTCGAATTGATTGCATCTAATGTACTACTGCGGACAGATTCCCCGAGCGGCAGGCCATGCTGTACGTTGCTCAACTCGTGAGGTAAGTGCGATGATCGCTCTGGCTGGTTACCCTCGGATCGAACGTTCTAACGCCCGCACTTGTACTGGACACGGTCAGCGCGCTCGAGGCGTGCCACCAACAGCACGTGATCCACCGCGACATTAAGCCAGAGAACCTGCTGCTCTCGGACGAAGGCACCATCCAGCTGGGAGATTTCGGCTGGTCGTCAGCAAACGTGACGGCTGCGTAAGTGCGATTCATAGCCGTCACTTGGATGGTACTGTCACGATGAGATTTCCTGTGACTGAGTACGCTTTGTTGTGCTGTACAGCAACCGACGCGACACGCTGTGCGGCACGCTGGACTACTTGTCGCCCGAAATGATTCGTGTACGGCTTGTGGTGGCTCATGGCTGTTGGATACTGCAAGGACAGCCACTCTTACCTGTTACCGTATGCGCTATGATGTGCTGGCCTGTGCAGGGCGAGAAGTATGACGAGTCGGTGGACATTTGGGCCGTGGGCATCATTATGTACGAGCTGCTGGTCGGGAAACCTCCGTTCGAAGCGCCTGTACGTGACCAGCTTTACTGGACGGGTCGCCAGCCGCTTCATCACGGCTAACATTACATGGGTACAGGGCCAAAACGAGACGATCGAGCTCATCACGGAGGGCGAGCTGCTTGTCCCGCCCCACGTGTCGCTTGCCGCCAAGGACCTGCTCCAGAGGGTGAGCGCTGCCACTTGCTGCCAACTTCACATCATAATCGAAGCTGACGGCCGTTTGGTGTGTGGCACAGATCCTGCAGAAGCTGCCGGAGAACCGCATCTCGCTACCAAACATCAAGGCGCACCGCTGGTTCGCGCCGCTCGCACTTCGCCAGCGCTCGGCGCGTCGTGCCCTGTGAAGAAAGAGAGCCCGAGAAGAGTCGGCAGACCCAACTGCGCTGTTGCTGCCGTCTCAATTTGCTGTTCGTTTCGACTGAATACAAAGCCGAGTGTGTTTGCTGTTGTACGTCCGTGATGCTATTCATACGCCTCGTTTCATGAGAGTACGATAACTTTTGCACCCACATGCTCCCAGACAGCTCACGGTTGGGTCAACGTTGAGGAACACGCGCAGGTGCAATCGGGCGGTGATACTGGAGACCTTCGTCCGTCTCCAGGCGACATTAGCGGCCTGGGCAAACACGAAGAGGCGGTATCTGCGCCTTATACTCTTCACAGACGTAGCACAAGACCACTGTATAACCTTGAGTACCGACACCGCTCTGAACGGCGCCTGTGAGCGCTGGTTCTCCTCCCGAACGGCCGACCGCCACCCAAGCAAGCCAGAACAGCGACTTTCTTCGCCTGCGAAGCCTCCACCTCCTCGTTAACCCCCTTTCATACCGAATCGTCGCGGTCACCGATCGTAGACACAAAAACACAGCGTATATGCAAGCCTTGCATCAACTTGAGAGCGTGGTGTCCACGCGCGCGTCCACCCAAGGCGCCGGCATGTCGTTCCCCAGCTTCCATGTGCTTTCGACCTGGCGAAACGGGAACTGAACGCACTTCGTATCAAAACCAGGTACATTAACCACGACTTGTTTTGCGATGAACCCTCTCTCTCTCGAAATAGTGTCGTTTCGCGGTGCGTTTGGCGCGCGCCGTCGCAGTTGACGCGGTAAACCGCGCGCGCCACCCCCTCCTCTTCCTCCCTTTCCCCCTGATAGACAGACGACCAATGCCCGGTCCGCGCGCGTTCACACCCAAGTCGTAGCGGAAGAAGAAGGAGGAGGAGGAGAAGAAGCAGACGCGCGAGCGCGGGACGGACCGGACGAGGCGTTGCTTCGTGTCTGTTTCTGTGCGTTGCGCCGCCCCCTCATCGTGGGCTGCAGCGCCCGCCATTTTGCCAGTTCGCGCGAGAAAGGCCGCGCTTTCGGTGTAACCTGGGAACTACCGGCGGAGAAAGATGCTGGACCAGCAGCGGCCGCTGCGCGGCATCCGGCAGAAGCTGAACCAACTGCGCATGCCCGAGTTGCGCAACGTGCTGACGGACCTGAACCTGCAGCGCTCGGGGCGCAAGTCGGAGCTCGTGGACCGCATCGCCGCGACCCTCGAGGTACGAGTATATTTAAACCAAGTGCTTTGATGGGACGCGGCGCCTGCGCTGACCGACTGCTTCCGTCTTCCCCACTCACCGCACTCACTCGCTGATACCAAACTGGAGCAGACGATGGCGCAGAAGGCGGGCGAGAGCGGCGGCAACAACCAGGCCATGACGGCGTTCTACCGCGACCAGTACAAGAACGCGATCAACTCGGTCGAGCGCCAGATGATGCCGCCCGCCGTGCGTTCAGGCGCTCCACCGCCGCCCAGCCACGCCCAGCCGCTAGGCTCGTACGGAACTGGCGCGCCGGTCTCGCGTTACGCGTCTGGCCCCGCGCCCCCGCCTCGGTCGTCCCAAACAGCCGTGCCGCCCGTTCGGCGCAACATTCCCACCTACAGCCGATTTCAGGGACAGCACCAGCATTTTCGCCAGGCAGCGCACCCTCCACAGCAGTACGCGTCGGCGTCGACCGTGAACTCCAACAGTGTCGTCACTACCGCTGGTGGCGCCGACTTCTACAAGCCGTCGACCTCAAGCGAACTCAACGGGGCGCGCTGCTTTTGTGGAGGCGCTGGCGGGCAATCGGGAAAGGTTGTCACATGTGCAAAATGCGCACTGCATGTGCACGCCAAATGTCACCAGCTCATCACGGTGCGTCCGTCATGCTGCACTCCGCGTCTCAACCTTCGCTGTTGTTCCTGACAATTTGCTTGTGTTTGTTATCGGAAGATGTTGGGCGAGTGGTACTGTGAACGGTGTCGCGCCGAGATCTTTGACCCTTTCTACACGGTCAAACGCACGGTGCTGGAGCCGACGTTCGTGCGCTTCATGCGCTCATCGAGTGTTCTGCGGCTAGAATACACGATCCACGACAGGGACCTGAACGAGCTGTACGCGCGGCGAGATCCCAACCCGGGAGCCATGACGGCTGGCTCACTAGAGCTGCAACTGCGCTGTTTTGCGCTCAAGGACGAGCTGTCGGCGGGTCACTGCTGGCCAGCGACAACACAGCTTTACGTCAACAGCTTTGGCGTCCCACTGACACAGCGTGCACCGCCGGGTAGCGCAAACCCGTCCAAGGTGCTCAGAGAGCTCCCGGCCAACATTTACCAGTACTCACGAGTGGGCCGGAACGTGATTGAGATTCGCACGGCCGACAACCCGGCACTTTTCGCCTTTGAGATCCAAGTGGTGGAGATTCGCAACGTCAACACGCTTATCGAGGAGGTCAAGGAAGCGTCGAAGAACATCACATACGAGTCAGCCAAGCAGCAGGTGATTGCGTCGTTCGGTGGCACTGCCGATGACGACGATGACGACGACGACGGGATTGAGGCGACGTGCACGATGATGTCAATTCGGTGTCCCTTGGGACTGTGCGTGATCGACCTCCCCGCACGCGGACGCAACTGCAAGCACCTCCAGTGCTTCGATTTGAAGACGTTTCTCGTATTTAACAGGAAAGCCCGCTCCAAGGCCTGGCGGTGTACGGTCTGTCATAATGTAAGTGACCGAGCTCTGTGACGTTGTGGGGGTCTGACGAGTCGATAACTGACGCTTGAGTTTGTGGTTCTGCTACAGTTCATTAAAGCGGCGGATTTGCGCGTTGATCCTTATTTAAAGAAGCTGCTAGCCGATGTCGCGGGCGAGGAGGAGCTGGAGGAAGTCGAGATCTTCCCGGACGGATCTTGGAAGCGCCGCGTTGGTGACGACTTGCCGTCGCCGGCGCCCAAGCGTGTCAAGACCGAGCACATTGAGGCTGCAGCTTCTGCGCCGACGAATCCCGAAGAGGCGACTACGGTGATATCGGCAAGTACGGCCCCCGCCAGTGTCGGTACAAGCGCCGCGGCGCCCGTCGAGATCGACCTATCGCTGTCTAGTGACGAAGAAGATGACGACAATGCAGCAGCCACAACGTCAAGAACGACGCCGGCATCATTATCTGCAACAACAGCTACAACAGCGGCACCCGTCTCCGCTCCATCTGCAAGCACCCAGCCCATCTTGCTGGACGATGATCTGACGATCTTGAGAGTGGACAGCGACTCGTGGGTGGAGCCCGACTCCATCTCAACGAGTGGCAGCGGGGCGGACGACAGCTACTTCAGTTTCCCGCTGGACGACGCGCTCTTTGGCAACGGATCGGCTGCTAGTCCAAGTGTGAGCGCGTCAACGTCGACCAGCGCGAGCTGGAACGCTGGCCTGGCGCCGGCGCCGGCGGTGGCCATTTCGCCGCCCGTGGATCTGTTGAACGAGTCGGAGGCGAGTCTGGCCAACGCCATGGCGGATCTGTCGCGGAATCACCCCAACGTCAGCAACCCGTTCGACCGGCGCCGGACGCCAGCAGCAGCAACGTCTACCCCTTCAGCAGCACCCGCAGCGGCGCGAACAGTCACTCGACCAGCGCCGCCCAAGCCCGTGGCCCAGCCAGACCCGCTGGATATAATTTACCTCCTGGACAGCGACAGCGACTAGTGTGGATAGGAGAAGAGAGGAGCGTATCGGGGCGGAAAGCTGCTAGACGTGAGTTGGATGTGCCCGTGTAAAGATAAGGAAGGACGAGAGCAACCGAGAACGACAGATGCGATTTCAAGAACGTATTGCAGGCGTTGAAATGCGTCCTGGAGATGCCGGTGGGTGGATTGACCAACTTATAGTGATGGTGTTGAGCAGAAGGTGGATGCGGCGAACGTCAACCAGGTCAAGCCCTGGGCATGGGAATGAAGCTGTATCAGTACGTTTACACTATCCAGCATAAACGCACTGATTTTATGAGTGTATTGGTCTATATACGTAGTTACAATGAAGGTAAGGTCTATAAATGTAATAAATGTCCCGCGTGCCCAAACCAATTGACCGCGGCTTCCAAAAGGCGAAAGCGCGGACTCCAGGCGCGATTAGGTACCAAGTGGCGCCACCGTCGCTCTCTGCGTGTCGCTCGCTCGCTGGTCGCTAGCGCCGCCATCCCCTCGCATCGCAGTACCGCCGCTTCCCCTCCACCATCTACTGTGCCGAGCGTCCGCCATGTCGTCCACGGTGCTGGAGCAGCTGCGCGCCGAGCAGGAGGAGATCGAGGCCATCGAGCGCGCCGTCGTGGCCATCCTGGGTGAGAAGCCGCGCAACGTACGTCTCCCGTGGTGCCTTGTGCTGTTATAAGCTGATGCGGTGATGCTTTGGCGGTCCTATGTGCTTGTGGGGCGATTTCTGACGCCGGTATGCTGTTTTTTGGACCACAACGCCATGATTCCGACATTGGACAGCACCGCGAGCGCGTGCTGCACGGCCACAAAGTGAGCAACCTGCTGGGCGAGGCGACGACGCGCAGCCGACACGTCAAGGAGCTGTACGAGGACAAGGACGGGTGCGTTTCGGCCCTGCTGATGTTGATGAAGGGCGAGAGGCCTGACTACTGTGTCCGTCTCGATCTGACGTTCCAGGACGTTCGCGGAGGAGACGGAGAGCATGCGCGGGCGCGCGGTGTTCACGTCCTTCTACGAGCAGCTCAAGTCGGTGCGCGCCTTCCACCACAAGTACCCGAACACGGTCATTGCACACGAGCCGAACCTGCAGGACGCGCTAAACCCGACGGTCGCGGTGAGTCTCGGACTGCTCTGTCGCTGCGTGGTGTAATCTGGTGCTTGTACGTGAGGACTCTAGTCACTCATTGATGTCTGTTGCTATCTGACTGTCAACAGTTCTCGGGCGAGGAGCGCTTTGGCAAGTACGTCGACCTGAACGAGTTCTACGCGCGGTTCGTCAACATCCCGGCGTTCAAGTGGGCGATGCGGGGCGAGGACGCGGTCAGCCGGCGCTCGCGTCGCTCTCAAAACAAAGCAGGCGATGCTGATTCGTCAAAGGCGAGGAAGAACGGCGCTGGTGTCGACTACCTGACGTTCCTGGCGCGCTTCTCCGAGTTCTCGGATATTCCGCAGGCAGAGAAGCTGCGCTCGAGCGCGTATCAGGTGTATCTACGCGACCTGAAGACGTATTTGCTCGACTTTTACCGCCGCACGCAGCCGCTCGTGGACTTGGACGACGTGGTGGCCGAGACAGAGGCCAAATTTGAGAAGCAGTGGGCACTCAACGAGGTTAAGGGCTGGGACCGTGGCGCGTCCGGTTCCAATGGCGAAGACAGCGAGGACGCCAAGGCGGATCCGCTCTTTTGCGCGTTGTGCGACAAGCAGTTCAACTCCCAGGGCGTCTACAACGGCCACTTGAATGGCAAGAAGCACAAGAAGGCGGCTGCTGCTGCCGCTTCTGACGCTGGCAGCTCGAATGACACCTCCACTAGTGCCGCCACTCCTGCGACTAACCCTTCTTCCTCGACCCAGATGAAGGAGATTGCGTTCGACGAGGTGCTCATCCGGCGCCTGTACGAGCTGCTGACCGAGGTGGTGCACGCGACGATCGCGTACCTGGAGCTCAAGCAGACGCGCACGCACGAGGAGCTGCAGGCCGAGATCGCCGAGGAGGAAGAGGGCGCGTTCTCGGACGTGGAGCTTGAGGAGCACGGTGACGGCAGGGAGGAGGACGACGACGAGCAGCCGTTCCACAACCCGCTGAACCTGCCGCTCGGCTGGGACGGCAAGCCGATTCCGTACTGGTTGTACAAGCTGCACGGGCTCGGCGTGGAATTCAAGTGCGAGATTTGCGGCAACCACAGCTACTGGGGCCGGCGCGCGTTCGACCGGCACTTCCAGGAGTGGCGCCACGCGTTCGGCATGCGCTGCCTCAAGATCCCCAACACGAAGCACTTCCACGACATTACGCTCATGCGCGACGCCATCCAGCGTAAGTACACTGCATCAATTGCTGGCCGGCCGTGGAGGATTGGACTAACATACGTGTGGTGGTGGTGGAATGGGCAGTGTACGAGAAGCTCAAGGACCAGATCGACGCCGAGAGCTGGGACCCGACCCAGGAGGAGGAGTTCGAGGACTCGGAGGGCAACGTGCTCTCCCGCAAGACGTACGAGGACCTCGCGCGCCAGGGACTGCTCTAGCTGCCAACCAAGCACGTTATTGCATGTTGGAGGGCACACGAATAACAAGGACTCGGTGGCACAGATCGCATGTCACGCTGGCCGATGCTCACTTCAACGGGCCCTTGTGCAGCGTCGCGCTTCGTATAAGTACGAGTCCGAGTTTATATGGCGCTCAGTATTGAATTGAAAGGTAGCGTACAGTCTCGGGTAAGTACGAGCCTCTTGCTTTGCTTTACCAGCAGGATCACTTTGCGAAAAGCTCCCAAGCGCGCGGACCGATCGCTCGAACCCCTCGACTCGGTGGATGCTGCGGCGCCTGACGCTCCGCCCGGGCATCTCCAAGTTCTCCGCCCCTTCTGCTACTGCTTTTGCCGCTCCCTTTGCCGTCGCGAGCCGATTCCTGTCGACCATGTCGCTGAATGAGCCGCCGACGGCGCTCGTGCCCATTGTAACGTGTCCATGCGACTCCCTCTTTAGAATGCGAATGAATAACATGGAGAGGCCTGACGTTCTGCGCGTTTGGTAGGCGGACGGGAGCGAGGAGATCGAGGCGCTGACGCTGGCGGACGTGCTGGTGCGCGGCGGCGTGCGCGTGACGATCGCGGCGGTTGGCGGCAAGCCGCAGAACATTGTGACCATGTCGCGCGGCGCCAAGGTGCAGGCCGACGTGGCCATCGAGGCCTGCGTGGATCGCGCCTTCGACCTCATCGTCGTCCCAGGCGTGCGTCTGCACCTTCAGCTCATGAGTACTGAGAACGAGCGCTAACTGACTGGCTGGCGCTTTCCCACTGCGCAGGGCATGCCGGGCGCGGCCAACCTGCGCGACTCGGAGGTGCTCACGGACCTGCTCAAGCAGCAGAAGCACGCCAACAAGCTCTACGGCGCCATCTGCGCCGCGCCTGCTGTCGTGCTGCACACGCACGGCCTGCTGCCCGCGGGCGGCGCTGCCACGAGCTACCCGAGCTTCGAGCCGGAGATGACGGGAGTCCAGTACCAGAAGACGGCGCGCGTGGTCGTCGAGGGCAAGTGCGTGACCAGCCAGGGCCCCGCGACCGCCATGGAGATGGGCGTCAAGCTCGTGGAGCTGCTCTGCGGCGCGCCTAAGGCCCAGAAGGTCGCCAAGGGCCTGCTGCTCGCCGGATACTAAGCGATTCGGTGGCAGAATGGACAACAATGAGTGAAACAGTGCTTCGAGCTTCGAGCAGGGCGAGAGCCATCGAACAGAGGCGTGAAGAGGTCGTGCATTACGGAGCCTAGCACGCTCCCAGCGTGTATTATCGTGTGACAATGAGGAGAGCTTGGCGCTTTCTCGGAAACTGTACGGATGCGTTAGATGGTGGCGATCTGCGTTCGACTCTGCACGGAAACGAGCACGCCGGCGGCGTCCTTTGGCGTCCCGAGCGCGTCCTCCTCCATGCGCCGCTGCCGGTGGTGCTTGACGATGAACACGCCGCCAACGAGAGCCACGACCGCCACGGCAATAGCCCCCACCGCCTCGGCCGGCGACGACAAGCTCCCGGTCGCTGATGACCTGGTCGAGGCGGACGCCGTGGTGTTGTCTGTGTCGATCTCACCCTGGAACTCGAGCTCATCGGCCTCCACCGCCGTCGTGGCCACCGCGACTTGCTCCTGATGTTGCTGCTGCTGCTGTGTCCGCAGCTTCCACCCATTCAGCACGTCGCAGCTGATGAGGAACGCGTTGAGCTCCGTCTTCTCCTTGCGGCAAAGCTGGCACGTCGTGAGCGGCACGCACCCGTCCATGGCCACCTTCGTGACGTTGCAGGCGGGTTCGACCACGAACGAGACGCCTGTCAGCGTCGTCTGGGCGGCGAAAGCCGAGCACTGAGCGCTGATATCGTCCGAAGCCAGCTCGCGACGGTCGATTCGGGTCGCGACGGCGGACGACAGGGGAAGCAGCACCAGCAGCGCTAGCAGCGACGCTTGCAGCGCTCGTACCGACAGGTTCATGGTCGCAGGCGCTGTGCGTCGAGATCCGAGGGCTGGCTGCAAAATTGGAGTGCCCGCGCTTGGTCACGCCTCTGTCGCCGGCGGTATGCGACCGTGCGAAGCAGTCAGAGCGCTTTTGGCCACGCTCGACCTGACTGCGTCGAACTGAACTGCGACGCAATGAAGCAGGCTCCATCTCACAGCGAGATATAAGTAGCATCCGTTTCCCAGTCTTGTGCTGCGTTGGGCTTGGACACGGGATGGCACGCGGACTCGGTCTCGTTTCCGGCTACACGCGGGATGACCGGGAAGGCGCCCACCGTTGCGTGCGCGCCTCATTCTTAGTATCTGCCACAATGCGTCGCATGCACCTTGACACATGACTATCTATAGCTCCGACGACTCGACCAGTTATCGATTGGCCAAGTGAACGGCGGATGCCTATCATTGATGACTGTGCGACGATACCGCTTCCCTGTGCGCTGGTGCTCAGTGCCGCCACCTCCGCTCGTGCCCGTCGGCCATGGGCGGCTCGAGGAACCCGCGAAACGCGTAGCCACCTCCATCTTCGCATCCGGCATCGTCCGCACCGCCTCGAATCTCCCAGCGAGCGCCGTAGCCGCGCGAGTTGCGCACCTCCATCGTCACGACGCTGCTCTCCTCCTTGAACGGCGGCAGCGCGTGCACGTTCTTCCACACGGCGTCATCCAACAGAGTTGTGAGTACCTCCAGCGCCCGCGCGTTCTTACTCGCGTCATTGCCCCGTAGCTCGGACACTCCCCACGCGCTGGAGGCGTCATCCTCCGACCCGCCGTCGGTGCTCACGACCCGCTGGCAGTGCTTGGCGAGCGCTCGGGCGCCCACCGAGAGCGGCTCGCGGTCCGACCGGCGCCGCTGGAAGGAGCTGATGCACTGCGCTCTCGTCAGCGGGGCCACCGCCACGCTCCCGACCGTCTGCGCGTGCCCAATCAGCGTCAGCAGCCCGCGCGCACCGCCCAGCGCGTCAACCAGCGCTCGTGTCGCTGCGCTCAGATCGCTTCTAGCGCCGTCTCGGTGCTCTTCAGTGTTATGTTGAATCGCGGCCTGTACAAACGCGTCTACTAGATCGATTGGCGCTTGCTGGACGCGCTCGCCGGCCGACGCGTCGACGGAGATGACGCCGCTGGACGTGACGCACGTCGGGACGGGATGGAGCAACTCGTCGCGCTCCAGCTCCGTCCTGCGCGTCACAGGGTCCTTGCGGGTCGCGCGCCACTCGCAGATGACGTCCGCGAGCTGCTCAGCGTAGCTATGACCGCCTCGAAGCCCGTAGAACACGGACGAGACGACGGGAAGACGGGAAGTCGCTCCCTCCGTGTCTCCCTCGCCGCGCTCTCGGTCCTGGCGCAGCATCTGCGCAGAGAAGTGCGACGGGCGCAGCGCCCCGATGGCCGCGCAGGCCGCGGGCGACGCCAGGAACAAGCGCAGCGCCCCCGCAACAGCCTCCTTCATCGAGTCCATCGCGATCACCAAGTGAATAATACCAACATGGAAGCCAGAGCTTCCGACCAGATGGACCATCACTCACGTCTTCATCACCAACACTTCGGAAAAGGCAAGTTGCCAATGCCAATGGAGGGATACAGACCATACCACAAATGCGGTCTGTGGACCGGAACTTCTGCGAGTAGCGCTCTTCAGCGCTCATGAGCGCTCTCCTCCCAAGAGCCACCGTCACCACCGAATGGTCGCGCCTCACTGTGGCTGGCGCGGGTGCCGCTCCGGGGGCTAATTTTGGCCTCTAAACGGTCGACAGGTCGAGTTGAAGCTGCAGCTTCCCTCCCGTCCGTCCGTCCGTTCGTGTATAAGTATGGGGAACCTCCGCCCCAGCCAGCGCCTGAAACCGCAGTCGTGTGCCCCACATCAGCGCGCTTGGGCCGTCCGTGGGTAGTCGCCTCCCTCCCTCCCTCGGTACAGTAGCGAGAAGCCGCGATGGAGGACAACAACAGCAACAACCAGGCGTCCATGATCAACTCGTTCTCGCCCGGGGCGGGCGCGTACGTCAAGGGCCCGTACGCCATCACGCCGATGGGTGTCGTGCGCAAGGGCGCGGGCCGCGCGCTGTCCGTGTCCCCGCAGGAGCTCGAGTGGGGCGGGCGTGTGCTCGGGCGCAGCGCCAGCGGCTGCGTGCTCTTCTCGCGGCACCTGCCGACCAACACGCCGCTGGCGCTCAAGGTCATCTCCATGTTCGACAAGAAGCGGCGCGAGCAGGCCATGCGCGAGGTGCACGCGCTCTTCGACGCGCAGTGCCCGTGCCTGCTGACGCTCTACGGCGCCTTCCTGCAGCGCGAGCACGAGGTGGTGCTCGCGCTCGAGTACATGGACGGCGGCTCGCTCGAGAACGTGGTTGCGCAGGTCGGCGCCATCGCCAGCGAGAAGGCGCTCGCGGGCGTCGCCTACCAGGTGCTCGAGGCGCTGCGCTACATGCAGGAGCGCAAGAAGGTCGTGCACCGCGACATCAAGCCGCCCAACGTGCTGCTCAACTGCCGCGGCGAGGTCAAGCTGTCGGACTTTGGCATCGCCTCGCAGCTCGGCGACTCGATCGGTGCGTAGACCTTGCTTCGGTGCTTGTTGCTGTTGCTGTGGTGTGACTGACACCCACGCACAGCCATGTGCGGCACATTCGTCGGGTCTTTTCGCTACATGTTGCCCGAGCGCATCCAGCGGCGGCCGTACAGCTTCTCGTCCGACATTTGGAGCCTCGGGCTCGTGCTCATGGAGGCGGCCACGGGCGTGTACCCGTATCACCCGACGCCGCGCACGTGCATCGACATGGTGCAGACGGTGCTCGAGGCGCCCGCGCCCGCGCTCTCGCCCAGCTACTTCTCGCGCGAGCTCTGCGCCTTCCTGGGCGACTGCTTGTGCAAGGCGCCGGACGACCGCACCAGCGCGCGGCAGTTGCTCGAGTCCTCCTGGCTGCGCCGGTGGGGTGCCACCAGTGAGTCGATAGTAGTCGCGAGAGACGTTGTGATGTAGTGTGGCTGGTCTCACGAGTGCGTTGCGTGGCCTGCGCAGGCGTCGAGACGGCCGTGAGCAGCGTGCGCGAGTGGATCGAGTCGCTGCAGTAGCGTAGGGCGAGAGTGGAGTGGAAGACACCGGCAGCGTTAGGAGCGTGCAGGTAGTGCATGGAGTAGGGAGTAGGAGTAGGTTGGAGAGTCAAACGAGTTCCGAACGGACTGAAGGCGCTGGCGGCTGCTGTCTCCACTGCGGTGGGCTGCTAGTTCACATTCTGTTGGGGGTTTATGTGTCTATTTTACATTCCGTCTGGCTAATATACCATCTCCAACTACACACACACGCGCGCACTGCTACTACTGCCACACACAAATGTCGAGAGACGCCGGGCGCCGCCTCACTTGACGGACCCGCAGGCGCTGCCCTCGCCGCAGCCGCCCATGAGGTAGCCCATGGCCGCCTGCAGGCACGCCAGGTAGTAGGCGGCCTCGCTGCCGTCGCCCGCGAGCGCGTCCTCGGCGCTGGCGGCGCTGGAGCAACTCACGGCGCTGGTGCGCGCGCTGACGCTGCCGGGCACGACGGCGAACTGCTCCATCAGGAACACCTGCGAGTGCAGGTGCGGCAGGTCCGCGCGGCTCAGCACGAACACGAGCAGGGGCAGCAGCACGTCCGCCGACACGTTCGACTCGTGCAGCGCGGCTGCAGCCTCCTTGTAGAGCGTGCGGACCGCGTCCAGGAAGGCGGCGAGCACGCTCGAGGGCGCGAGGTGCGGCAGGCGGGAGAACGCGGCGATGGACGCGGCGAACAGCGCCTCCTCACTCTGCTGCTCTTGGGATGGGACGCGGCTGAGCAGCTCGGGCGAGAGCCCGACGTCGCGCAGGCCCAGCGCGCGCGCCTTGGCCACGCGCTCTCTCCACGCGGCGTTGAGCTCGTCCAGGTCGGTCGAGTGGCCGCGGTAGCACGCGCACGCGAGCCGCGAGAAGACCATCTGCTCCACCAGCGCGCGGAGAGCGGGGCGGAGCGTGACGGGAAGCTCCGAGCCCTCACCGGCGACCGCGTCCTCGAGCTCGCGCACGAGCGACAGCATCACGTCGCGCGGCGAGCGCTCGTCGAACACGGCCGACGCGCCGTCCGCCGCGCGCTTGGCGGCGTAGGACGGCGGGGACGCGAACGACCGCAGCGTGTCCATGCACAGCTCCTCGAGCGCGCGCTTGAGCGTCGGGTGCAGCAGGCGGTGGCGCGTCAGCAGCTTCTCGAAGCGCACGAGCATGGCCGTCGGGCGGTCCTGTAGCGCCAGCGGCGCGTCGGACGCCGCCACGACCTCTTCCAGGAACTGCCGAAGCGCCGCGCAGCCCGAGCTGTTGGAAGCTGTAGAAGTGTTGTTGTTGCTGCTGCTGCTGTCCTTGCGCGCGTGCAGCGTCGCGAGCTCCTGCAGGAAGCCGACCTGCAGCGCAAGCACGTGGTGCAGGCAGTCCTCATCCAGCGTGCGGTCGGCGTCGGCCATGCTGTCCAGCAGCGTCTGGTTGTTGTTGTCTTGGCTGCGGGTCTCGTCCAGGTCCAGCGCGTCGGCGGCCAGCGCGAGCGTGCGCATGTCGTTGAGCACCACGAGCGACCGGTTGGCGCGCGCCATCTCGGCCACCAGCTGCATCTGCAGCAGCGACACGCGCTCCTTGCGCGAGGCCGAGAACAGCGCGCGCATGGAGCGCAGCCACTCGCGGCGCCGGCCCATGCGTGCCTTGCGCTGCGCCAGGCACGCGCTCTCTTCCTCGATCTTGCGCGACAGGCGCGCCAGCCCGCTGGCCGCCCGCGCGTCGCTCGCGCTCGCCGTGGACCGCCCGGACGCCAGCAGCGCCGCGTCGAAGCTGCGCCAGCGCCGCGCCGCCGCCGAGTCCTCGCCCGCGGCCGCCGCGAACGTCGACGGCAGGGACGACCGCCGCGCCAGCGCCGCCGCCTCCTCCTGCTCTTGCTGGTTCTGCTGCTGCTGCTGCTGCTCAGATGATGACGCGGACGTATCCGCAGACGCCGCGGCCGGCGCCTTGGCCCCCGCCTCGTGCGCCGCGGAGCGCAGCGCGATCGGCAGCACGCCGTCCACGCCCATGTTGTCGCTAGCGCTCGCGCCGAGTCGGTTGAGAGTGGAAATGGAGAGCGAGCGTGGCGCTTTTCGCTTTGCCTTTTCGCGGCGAGCAAAATGTACGGAAATAGCGCGGCTGTACCATTTTGACTTGGTTTTTGTATGCGGGTGGGTAGGAGTGCGACAGGCCCCGACACTGTACGACGGGGCTGGCGCATGCGGAGGTGTGGGCGGTTGGGGGAGGCGGTGCGATTAGAATTACAGAGTGTCAGAATGCGTAAAATGGCGGGCCAAACATATTGCGTTACAGTATGTCCCCATCCTCTTTTTTATATTTTAGCTGGCGAAATGAAAAAAATCGAATTAAAATGTTTTGTGAAACTGCAGCAGCCCAAAGATCCTGAGGTCATCCACCAGAACGCGCACGTTGATGTTCGATTCCGAACAAGAAAAGGGGCGAAGGGGAGCGGACAGGACGAGATCGAAAATTAGAGAAACACAGCCACTCCCACAAACCTAATCGCATATATTCATTTTAGGAGGTTTCAACCTATACACTTGCAAGCGGAGACTAGGTTTGGTCCTTATCCGATTCATTTATGAAGGTCACGACTGCTCAGTGTAGCCGTTTCCCTAGCCCCATTTATGCCCAATTGAGGGTTGCGATCTTTTTTTTGGTAGTCTCGTCTTCGCGAGTCTTTTTTAGAGTGGAATTCGGGAGCCAATTTGCAAGAAAATTATCTGCTCGACCAACCAGGTGGTGCGCGCTCGGATTGGGAGCTGATGATTTGATTTCTTTTTTGGTAGGACGTCGCATCAAAGTGATTTGTCCTCTCCAGCTCAACGCTCCGTTTTTAGACGAAAATAGAGAAATTTTGGAGAATCCGCCCTATCCTTTTGGCGTTTTTCTTCTTCAATTTCCTGTAGATTCTCACGGTTTGCTTGAGTTTTGTATCGATTTATTCAAATATGCACAATATTTTCCACAAAAATGGGGCTACATGTGACGTTGAATTTTGTTTTGAGAACGCGGTGCTGATCCCGGTTGCTTGTTCGCGTAACGTTACGCGGCGAGTGCAACTGCTTGGGCTCGCAGGCGTGAGGCTGCAGCCTGGTTCTTCAGAGGGGGGTTCTTCTCCTCCTTGATACTCGCGGGCTCCAACTGCACCGCTATCTTACCTTCACTCGCGCACCTGCCGTCGCTTCCTCCGCCTCAGATCGCTTGACGGCGGACGGGTTCAATGCCGTCGGTCGACTCGCATTTTGGACGCGCGCGACACGCTACGCCGGCCACGTAATTATGTAAAGCGGTGGTGAAAACAAACAAAAAAACACTCACGCATAGAAGGCGGGGCGCTTTTGTCCTGCGTGGCGCAACTGGACAGTTCACTCGCGTCATTTCTATACAAACCGAACGTTCAATTGATCCGTGAAATTCAGTGCGCAATTGCCACGCTGAAAGAAGGCGTGACGAAAATAAATATTATAAAAATGCTGAAACGAGCATACAATCTGCAAGATGATTGAGCGGTTCAATTTTTATTCTAAAAACGCTGACTTTTTACATTTTGAATTCTGTAAGGTAGAAAAGACACGCGGCCGAGGTGCGCGCCGTTGCAGCAAGCGCTCCGAGTCCAAGCTGAACGCGAACGCCACGAGCTTCAACGTGGCCCCGCCACGGCCGGCGCGTGCCACGCCGCGGTCAGTGGACCCTGCAGGTCGGCGCGGGAGTGACTCGGCAATGGAATTGGGCGGGAGGAGCAACCCGCGACCCGATCCAACCGAAGAACCCGACCGAAGTCGGCCCCAGCATTCCATCGACGGCGGGTTGGCTACACTGCGTTGTGTAGCCAACACAACGCCGTTGCACAACGCTCAGCGTGTTGTCCACAGTTGGAAGCGCCAGCGCTCCGACCGCTGTAGCTGCTTGTGCGTGTGCACCCGCACCGCAGTCTCCAGTGTTTTCTACCGTGCTGTGTGTACATTACTGTGCTGTACCGTACCATTACGACGACCTGGTCGCGCTTGCGTTTTGGTCGAAGGTGGCGCGTGCGTCAGCGCTGATTCCTGGCGCACCCGCCGCCTTGGGGCCGTCAGTACGGTAAGGTGCGTCGGTATTTTGCGACCTGAAGTGGCGCGCCCGTGACCACTCGTTCGCGGCGGCGCTCCAAATGACGTGCGGGGGCGCTTTGAAGTGTTCTCTGCGGCGTTGTCCGCATCATCTCCAGTGCTCAACACAGTGAAGAGTGTGCATTTGGCTCGGAGGCGTTGGGTTCAATCTGAACAGTACAGCACACTATATCGCGACGGCCTGGTCCTGCCAACCTGCGCTTGACGGCGTTCGCGGCGGCGGAACACGGATCTGGTCCGGCACAGGCGTCTGCCGGTTTGGGATGCTGGCGAGTCGATTGGCGCGCATGCAGGGATTCTGGTTCAGGAGGGGAGGCAGCGCGAAACGAATCGCAAGATACACAACGGGAGTGTTGCCCGTGCAACTGCACGCGTTGCGGTCGCCAATCGGCGATCAGGGCGTCTTTAACCTGCCCGTTTAAATTTACACTGAAACGCTGTTGGTGTTCTGAGTGGTGCCATCAAGATGTGCAGGTGGCCACGGGTCGAGGCCGGCGCTCATCCTCCTCGTCATCCGTGTCGAAGCCTGGATCGTCTCCACTGGAGACTCCAGCGCGTTTGCTGGTGCAAAGGTACAGTACAGTACTGTACACCGTGTGTATCCACCTCGGATCTCCGTGCACGTCTGCTGCCGTACAGTGCATCCTTCTTCCCTCGTTCGCGCTGTTGCCCGGAAACGGATCGCGTTCGGGATGTGGCTGCGTGCTGGCGCCGCGTCTGCCTGTTTGCGCAGCGCCGTTAAAATGCACGCCCCAAGCGTTGGAAACCCTGGAAGGAGCTCGACATCCGACGGCATGACTTGGCAGACAGCTCTCCGAGTGTATTTGCAACTTGGGCGGCAAGTCGTGAACGCTGCAATGCCTACAGCTACCTACGGGGAGAGTCCATGACCACAACATTGTCGCGACCGCGTCCTGGAACGGAGCTAGCGCTGGTCGGCAATTGGGGCCTGGTGGGTGACACTTGGGCGTTTACTGGGTCTTCTTCTGCTCGAGCTTCTTGAGCGCGCGCTTGCGCAGCGACAGGTGGGTCATCATGGCCATCTGAGCAAGGCAAGGGAGCACCGATCAGTTAGTAAAGCGGCACCGACACGCACCAACCGCACACATACAGCCATTGAGCAGGACGCACCTTGACCATGAGCCACGTGGGCGCGTTCTCGTAGAGCCAGATCTGCAGCGCGTGCGGCCAGTAGGGCGACACGAGCGTGTCGTAGCCGAGGAAGGCGACGGACGCACGCGCGTAGGTGGCGGGCGAGGGCACGAGGAAGCTCGCGTGGCGGATCTTGGCCAGCTTGGTGGACACGAACATGGGCACGTGGCACTGGATGTGCACGTTCTTGGCTCTGTACTCGTCCGAGAGGCAGAGCGTGAGCTGCTCGACGTACTTCTTGGTGGCGCTGTACTCGCTCAGCAGCGGCACGCGCAGGCGGCCCGAGCCCGAGCTCACGTTCACGATGGCGCCGCGCTTGCGGGCCACCATGCCGGGCAGCACGAGCTTGGTCATGACGGTCAGCGATGTCACATTGAGCTTAATGAGCGAGTCCACGCGGTTGTCCGGCAGCTGGTCGAAGAACTGCGGGAAGTCGTAGGACACGCCCACGTTGTTGAACAGCACGCCGACATCCTGCAGACGGTCCAGCAGCGCCACGATGGCCTGGCGCTCACTCGGGTCGTCGATGTTGTTGAAGTCCACAGCCAACACCTCCACCTGCACCTTGGGGTACTTGGCCAGAATCTCGGCGCGCACGTCCTCCAGCTTCTTCTGCGTGCGGCTCATGAGCACCACGTTCACGCCCTTGCGCGCCAGCTCCATGGCCAGCGCCTTGCCGATGCCGTCCGTCGCGCCCGTCACCACGCCCCACTGGCCGAACGACCGCACCGACTTGCTCGGGCGCAGGAAGAACTTGTACACGAGCCCCAGGAAGCGCAGCGCCACGCGCGCCGCCAGCAGCGCGCCCATCACTGCCAGCGCCTGCACCAGCGGCGGCTGGCGCTGCAGCTCCTCGAGCGCGGCCGTCACGGCCGTCGTCAACGCGTCCGCCATGCTGATGTACGAGTTCTTCTTGTTCCTCTTCGGGGCACTTTCCAATGGGTTGGATCAGGGGAAAATGGCCACGTCGGAGCCACACGTCAATGAAAACCTTCGGTAGTCGATATATCACACGTTTCGAGCATTGGATTGGAGAGGTTTATATGTTGGCGTCAGCCAATTATTTTTGTGACGCCATCAGTGTGTTTTGAACGAGATCAATTATTGAATGAAGGTTGTGTCGATGAATTCAATATTGGCAATCCGGTCGCAACTGGACGCTTTGAACCCGCTTTCACCCCAATTTGCTCGATTCGGAAGCGACGACGACGTGGGCGGGGAAGCAGCAGCGGCTGTGAGAGCTTCGCTGCGTGTTTAGCGGCTGGAAGGGTCTCTACGTTCGCCCAACACGCGTCTGCTGCTGTTTCTGGTGGTTCAAGCATCGTTTAGCCCGTGCTCTCCCGTCTAATCGCCGATAACTCGCCGACAATTTATCGACGCGCTAGGATGGGGCACCGGCGGTCGATCGGCAAGATGCTGACCGTGTCGGAGGGCTACTGGGGCTTCGTACACCAGAAGCGCTTCTACCGCTGGTCATACGCGTCGCTGACGTTCTTCGCCATCTTCGCGGTGGTCGTGGCCTTCTTCGACATTGGCAAGGGCACGACGTACTCGGCCAGCTACGTGGACGGCGAGTACACGCAGGGCGAGCTGAACGAGAACGAGCGGCTCCTGCAGTGGATCTACGTGTTCTACCCGACGCCGCTGGGCTTTGCCTGGCTCGTCGTCTACTTCGGCAAGTTCTTCTGCTGCATCAAGATCAAGCGCCTGCGCAAGGCGCGCAACTACAAGTACAACCTCCTGCTGGCCTCGCTGGTCGTCGCCGTGTTCTACGGGCTCGTGATCAAGATGGTGCTGCGCATGGACCTCAACTCGGGCCCCAAGCTGCGCAGCGCCATCATCACCGCGGTGTGCGAGCTCGGACTCGTCTGCATCGAGGTCTTCGACGAGCGCAAGACGCGCAAGGAGCGCCACCGACGCAAGCGCCTACTGCGCGAGCAGCAGCAGGCCGAGGAGCAGGTCTTCCGCCAGAAGGAATCCGAGGCCGGCGAACTCCAGCCGGTAGCTGCCGGCGGCATGCTGTAGTCCGTGCCACCCGTGAGTACCTCGTAATCTATCGACGTTTGGGTCCTGCACGTCGAGCCGTGGTATGCGTTCACGGAGGAGGTGCTGACCACGCCACCTCAATGTGCTTTTGGCAGCGCCGAGCCAGTCTCTCCAAGTCCCAGACATGGTATTAATTCATGTTGAACCGCAACTTGCGTCGCCTGCCTCCATGGGCGCTGCCTGGATGTGCTCCAGCGCTATTGCCGGTGGTTGTACTCATAAAACAAGCTGCATTTCAAACGTTTCTAAATAGAACTGTGCATTCCTTACTGAAATCAATATCGCATCTAAAATTTACGCCGATTCTTTCTGAAGAATTTGTCGCAGCACTCGCCGATTTGTATGTGTACCGGTACTGTACCCGCAAAAGATGGGGCAAGTCCCACCGTGACCTTTTCAGTTGTTTCTAAATTCTACTCTTGCTTCTTGTATGAAGCACAGAATGTGTGCTTGACACAAAAAATGTGCCAACCCAAATGCAACTCGGGGACCCCAAAATTCCACCTTCTGGTCAGAAGTCGAACCCGTCGGAGTTTCTCGCGCGGCAGCGGACGCACCATTTCCAGTTTCGCCGCGTCCCGCAGCGGCACCACAGTATTACAGCTCGCGCCGTCTACAACAAGGCTTCATTCCTGGCTCGCCTCCTCCATGGGCAACAACCCGAGCGCGCAGAATGGCCAGCAGCGCAGGAGCAGCTCCGCGCGCCGCGACACGCGCACGCACACGGGCCCGTCGCCCATTCCCGGCCGCTCGTCCATCGCAACCGAGATGATCCCCGACCAGTTCACCTCGCTCCCGCAGGTCACCCACGGTGCGTCTGATCGTGCGGCTCGATGTATCGCTGCCGCCCTCTGACCGATTGGAATGTGGTGTGGTGTCACTGTTGGCGGAGGCAGCGCTGCGCCGCAACGGGCTCGAGAGCTGCAACATGATCGTCGGCATCGACTGTACGTTGTTGTTGATGTTGTTCATACCCATTGCATGCAGTACAGGAGAGACGGCAAGGTATGTGCGTGCGTGTGCGACCGATCAGCTGACGTCATGCTGGTGTTGCTGTCGCTGCAGTCACCAAGTCGAACGAGTGGAGCGGCAAGCGCTCGTTCCAGGGCCGTTGCCTGCACGACGTGGACGACTCGAGCTCGCTCAACCCGTACGAGAGCGTCATCGACACGATCGGCAAGACGCTGCGTGACTTTGGTGCGTTGGCAGTATGCTTGAGCTGTTGATCGTGGGCTTTACGCCGCTCTAACGTGCACATTGGTCGCCAGACGAGGACAACATCATCCCGGTCTACGGCTTTGGCGACGACCGCACGGGCGATCACTCAGTGTTCACCTTCGCGCAGCACTGCGCCGACCCAGCCGCAGGCTTTCCGCTGGAAGGCATCCGCTCGCGGTACCGGGAGGTCGTGCGCAACGTGACCATGGCGGGGCCGACGTCGTTCGCGCCGATCATCAACCAGGCCGTCAACATCGTCAACGCGTCGGGCGGCGAGTACCACATCCTGGTCATCATCGCCGACGGACAGGTGACGCGGTCGGTGGACGTGCCGCCGCACGCCGTGAGCAAGAACGAGAAGGAGACCATCGACGCCATCACGTACGCGAGCCAGTTCCCGCTAAGCATCGTCATGGTGGGCGTCGGCGATGGGCCCTGGGAGGCCATGGAATACTTTGACAACTACCTGCTGCACCGCCGCTTCGACAACTTCCAGTTCGTCGAGTACCACGTGCGTTGCCGCTCTGTCTCGCTGTCTCTCGCTGTCTGGTGTGGGGTAAACCGTTGACTAACGTTATGACTTCGTGGTGCTGCGAGTAGAAAATCATGTCGCGGTTTCCGACGCCGCAGTTGCGCGAGGCGCAGTTCGCGTTGCAGGCGCTGATGGAGGTGCCGGATCAGTACCGCATCATCAAGGAGATGGGGTTCCTAACCCGCCGGCCGCCGTTCCAGTACCGCAACGACCTCCCGCGCGTCGAGGTGTTCCCTCCACCGGTGGCGCAGCCGCAGCCGCTGTTTCCCCCGACGTATTCGAGTATCAGCGTGCCTTCAGCACCGACATACGCGCAACCAACGGCGGTTGAGGGCATCCTTCTGGCAGCACAAGTATATTATAACGAGCAGCAGCAGCAACAGCAAGCGACGGTGCCGTCGTACGCTGGCGGGTCGGTGCAGCTCGACCGCCGCACGTCGTCGGCTGAAGTGGAGCTGGCGCGCATCCAGGAGGAGCTGCTGTGCCCGATCTGCGAGGACCGACGCAAGGATCTGGTCTTCCAGTGCGGCCACGAGACCTGCGGCAAGTGCGGCGAGCTGCTCCAGGACTGCCCCATTTGCCGCCAGCGGATCCAGGTGCGCATCAAGCGGTTCGGGTGAGTAGTGAGTGTGGTCGTCGAGGTTGGGAAGGGTGCGTCCATACTGCCAATTGAATAAACGTGTTGAACTCCCCTTGCGATATGCAGCTTCATGTTCGGACACACTTCGCTATGTCGTGCCGTGCCAACACCAACGGACAAGCGCCAGCGATGCGTGGACGGTATCGACACGCAGTCTCTTTACCTCCAACCTCCGCTGCCAGACCTGTTCGTCGACGATTGTAGCAACCTCCTCAGCGCATCGATCGAACAGCTTGAACGGACAACACGAAGTACCAGCTGCTACTTAACTCCTCATTAGCCTTGCACCGCGACGAGAAATGACCCGAGCACGAGCCAACAGCGCACACACAACGCTCACGCGACACCCATCGAACGCGCCCACGACGCGTCCAAACCGTCACACGCTTCAATCGCCTTCAATCGCCTCTTCATCGCAACTCAACACGCCAACACCGAAGCCTCGCCGTCGCTGCACCCCCGGTGCGCTCACTGCCACATCGAAATTGCCCTTTTTCCCCTCGCGTGCGCCTATCGCGCTCTTGTCGTCCATGTCTGCGAGCAAGAGCGCCAGGATCGCTTCGGCGGTGAGCTCAACGACACGCTCTTCGCCACGAGTCTCACCCTCGAGGCTCTTACTCGATCGCTCGGGGGCGACAACGAGGAGAGGGTCTTATATCGACTCGCCGAATCCCTCGAGCGACGCGTTCGGCGTCGCCTCGTCCTCTTGGCGCACCGACCAGTTACTGTAGACGAGCAGATCGTCGGAGGCGCTGTCGATGTGCTGCAGCGCTCGCGGACACTTGGCCTTGACGGCCTGCAGCAGGTGCCCGGCGTCCGCCTGGCCCGCCTCGAGGCTCACGGACTTTATGAACTTGGTCTCGCCGCCGACGTTCAGCTCGAACCAGACCCGCCGCGTTATCTCGCCGCCTTGCTGCTCGGAACAGGCTCGCTTCAGTAGTCAGCGGTGTATCTTTCAGACCGCCACCGTCGGGAAGCGCTCCAACGGGTGGGTTGTTGTTGCCGTGGGACGTTTCCAGCGTATTTCCGGAAGCCGTGACCAGCTTCAACACTTGAGTGGACCATCGCGTCGAAGTATACTGTATGCGAGGTACTCAGGTCTCGTTTGTAAACCGGCGTGCTGCGGTGAGTAATGCCAGTGCATGTTATTATATAGGGGTTGTATTCAAAGAGGTTCTTGGTAATCTCTAGTCAACACCTCGCAAATCTGGCGGCGGCGCGCTAAAGGACATACCCATGGCGCGTTCTCCCGCGGTGTGCTCCCACAGGCGGCTGCTGCGGCCGTGGGCGCCACACCTCGGACACTCTACAAAGTGATCGCGGGCGCTTGTTGTTGCCTCAGCTCCCCCCGGTACCCTTCCGCTCCGTGACCAGCTTGTCAACCGTGGCGACCACACCTCCGCTCTCGGCCGACGACGTCTTGCTCTTCATGACCGACGACATGGCCGACGACAGCCGAATCTGCTCCAGCACGGGCGATGTTCGAGGCGCGCTTGTTGGGAGGCACGAGGCGATCACGGCTACCGAGAAATTGTTCAAACAGATCATCGCCGGCCGTGCTCAGTCCGCGGTAATCCCT